>WEDG01007918.1:0-133618 GCA_017591395.1 Schistocephalus solidus
GTCTAACAGCAGCCTCGGTGTAAACTTATTCAGGAACTGGGAAAGTTTTTAAAACCAAAAGAATTTCTTATAATCCTCCATGTGGCATCCAATCGTGAGACTAGAACAGTGTGCCATGACTTTGGAAGGGTTAAAACTGACGGAGAAACTCGGACCGCGTGGTCAGCCCAGTGTGCATTTGTATGGGGTGGCCAACTGATGTACTGAGAAGCAGGTTGCAATGGCTCCTTCTCAATGTGGACTCTGGGACACTTTCATGCCATGGGATTCGAGTCAGGTGTGGTGGCATGCTTAGCGGCGGCTCTGGCCGCACCAACTACCTGCGCCCTATTCCACTCCTTTCTCTTCTATTCTGGGTCTGGACACCGGGACCAGGTGGGCGGGGGTGGGAGGAGAGAGCGCAGTAGGTGCAGCGCAAGCCTAATAACAAGTAACTGTTCCTGTGCTTATTTGGCACGGGGCACACGGTGGACCTCGTGGGGTGTGACGGTCGTACGGTCAATAAGAAAACATGCGCACTTCAAGCTCTCATGACGCGCTAGGAGTCGTGGCTTCAAAGTTTGTCAACTGACGGCGTGACGCAATCCTGCTCAGGAACAAAGGTCAAACTGCAGTAATTCCGTGCTGAGGTGGCCTTTATAACACTCTACCTGATGTACTATCCGAGAGGTCCCATGACAGCCTGGTACATTCTGAATGGCGGTGGCAGTGTATGGGGTATGTGGAGCGCATCAAATCCCTTAGTTTTGCAGATCTGAGTTTTAAGACTCGATAAAACATGTGGGTTTCTAAAAATAAACTACTTCTTCAGCTGACTCACGCAGGGAATCAAACTCAGATACTTTTTTCTGTGTGCGAGTAGAGACAAGGAGTCTAAATTGGCACGCTGTCTTACTGTGCGTTTTCGCGAATACCCACATGACGTAATAGATGCATGCAATGTCTGAATACCCTAGGACAGTGTGGAAAGATGGCTGATCTCGGGACTCCAGGCAGGTGTTCTCAGGTCACACTCCGATGATTCCGCAGGTGGTCAAGCAAGCCGATACGTGATTGGAAAAGTAGAAACTGTGTTTGAATTGCTGGGTGGGGTGATGGTGATGCTGAAGTATGAAATTTTCTTCTGACAGAAGGGTGGTGGTGATGGTGTTAACTGATATGGGGTGGTGGACTGTTTACATTCACACTACACTGGATCCAGAGATGTCAAACCAAATTATACCATAGTCTGTATGCTTATTGATGCGATAATAGAAGTGGTTTGTCGTACATGAGACTTATGGTTCTCTCGCTTTACCTTAGTCTCTGCTGCTCAGATGGATGTGTCAGTGTTCACGTCATACCTTCCGGTCTTGTGCAAGACCTGCTCATGTTTGATTTGCAGGCGTCTTTACAGTGTCCTTTCACCGTCTGTGAGCACACGTATCGACGTCATCCCACTCTTGGGCAAGCATATTTACAACGTGGCCAGAATCCTTTTCCAACAACTACACCTCCAGTATTTGCTCAAGTGACTCGTGCGAATTTCACGTATCAGTCCATAACTGAAAGTTAGGAAACTGTGCCCGTCGGCCCACAGGCAGGTGGGCGCATGATATTGACTTGCACGTGAATGAGGTAATGCTGATAGCAGACTCCCACTGAATCCACCACATAGAACGAGTGAGTTCCATTAGCCATCAGTGAGCATTCGTCAACAAATTCCAATATTCTCGATCTAAACTGGCAAGACAACGAGCCTGTGGTCCAATGGTTAGAGCGTTGGACTTCAACAGCTCGCGGGTTCGAGCGTCGGGTGGTGCACAACCTGGGGTCGGGTGTGGCTGGCTGATGACGGCTAATTAGCCAGAAATGGCTATTCCAGTCTCCCCTGTCTTTTTCAGCAATATTCATCTGCCTATACTACCACACTCTCTCCTCCCTCGTCGATTTGAGCCCGGTGGTAAGGTTTGGATACCCATACAGCCTACCTTCAGATGGGGCAATTATAATCCAGCTGTCCATCCTGAGAGGACCGAAGTACTCGGTCAGTTGGCAGGCCTCCAAGCCACGACCAGTAGCGGGGCATGCTGGTTTCAAAACGCATCTGATTGGTTATAGCGAGGAATGAGGGTACGAAGTCGTGAGTGTCGGCCCCACTCCATCTTCGCACTCCCAGGCAGTGTACGAACCATACAGCCGTCAGATTGGACGCAAGTGACTGGGTTAGCGTAAAGCCTGTACCTCGGACTGCCCCAAACTCCACCCGTGTGCCACTTGTTGTGGGATATGCGAAGCCTGTCCAGTTCGCATCTCCTGTGTGGCTCGTTTTGAGACACGCACACATACATAGGATAACCTCGTCTGCTTTGGCCTACGAGTTGAGGCGTTTTCCAGGGGTATGGTAGCTACGTAAAGCCTAGTTTCTGGGAACCACATATGAGAATTGGGTGCTAGTTAAAAACCATATACCCTAAATGAATACCACTATCAACTCTCTGACATATACGCCCTGAACATGGGATATCCATTTGCTTAGAGGGAAATTCATATCCATGGTGTCGGCTCATCCCCTAAGGACAAGCAATTTGTTGAAGCAGTGGACAAGGCTGATATGTACGTCGATAGACATATCTGTTTAGATGCCACATAAAAATTCGCATGGACCCTCCTAGGTGAATGGGTTTAGTCCAACGAGGTGAAATGTACACTTGAGACTCAAATATGCCCCCTGTCGGTTGAAAGTTCAAAAACCTACCTACTGTTTCACGGGATCGTTGTCCTGTTGGTTTTCAATCGGTACGAGTGAGTCACGTAAGCGGTCTATGAGAGCTAATCAGGCATTGTAAATAGGTTCCATGAACCAATCGGGGAGCATACAAATTAAGAGTTATCTTCATAAGCAATGTCAGGATAAGAACAATTTTTTCGAAGCTTCTTTGAAAAACTGGGCATGGTTGTCGACTATGGTCACATAAACTGGATACAGTATTGATTAAATAAAGTTATTCAGAAAAATCAGTCCTTTAAATCGATTTCGCATATTATGAATGTAGTGTTGGCATGTTTTCAATCAAAGGAAAATAATTCAACAATCATCTGTGCACTAGTTGACCTACAAAGAGTGTTCAGTTCTTTCATAAACACTATCCCCATCGGCTCTTGCGAAGAATGTTTTTTTATGATTTGTCGGCTGTGCTCCCGATCTTATATCACCATCCGCAGCTCAAAAGATTTTATAATCGTCACTTTTCTGGGTAGGGTCATATGCACTCAAAGCACTTAAGTCCAACATCTGCGGTATTTAACCTGTGAATTTTAGTGATCAACTCATATAAAAATTAGAAAATATGAAACTCTAGCCATTTAACAAATTTCCATATTTCTCATGGTTCAGTCGCATTGAAATTTAACACAAACACACAGTCTCGTCTAATGTCACGTAGTAAACAATCAAACTAGTCGCCAAAACGGCAGCTACAGTTGGCATAAATATACACTTTGAGGTCTGATTTGATCGTCGGCAGCCTATAACCCCCGCCAAGCCACTGGTTTATAAACAGCTATCAGGTCTTACAGCATGTTCATGGCTGGCCGGAGGGTGTCAAACAGGACAGTGTTCTGGATGCGAGCTGTTCATTGGGTATTCGTGAGTGACGGTAGTAAGACGGACGGAGTCTCTGGAAACCTGTCAGATTGCCAAATTGTCTGCAAGCTTAGACCTTGAGCTAAGACCACCATAATATCTGGACAGAGTTCTTCTGAGCACACGGTACTGATGCGTGCATGTGACTGGTGGGGGGGGGGGGGTGGGAGGAAGGGGGCGGGGTGGAAAGAAGATGGGGGTGACGAAGGGAAACGTGAGGTGATGCTGTGGGATTCATCCTGAAGTCAATGTTACGCAGACCTGGCTATAATGAAACTGACGCGGTTGGATATACCACGAAGAGGAAGAATTGACGACCGCCGTCCCCATCCCATAACTCCAGTGATCTAGCGCCAAATCCCAGGAAGGATAAATATGCCCATGGAATGTGTCGTACGGGCATTTTAAATGGTGAAGGTTAGATGGGTGGGGCCTTAGGAGGCAGGCCCCTAACCTTACCTTTAACCGCAACCAAAACTTTATCTTTAAACTATTTCAACTTTAAACCCACCCCTAAACCTAACATGAGGATGAACTTGATTGCGCAACGCCCACTTAAATGAAGGAAGTAGTGAGTTGTGCATACCCGACTATATACCATAAATTACCATTCCAGGCTCCCTTGTCCTTACGGCATTGTTCATCTGTTTCTACTTCTACTACAACTATTACTAGTAGAACGACTACTACTACTACTACTACTACTACTACTACTACTACTACTACTACTGTTACTACTAATTCTACTACTACACTTACTCATACTTCTACTAATAATAGTTATTGTGAAGCTGCTGGTGGGGCTCGGGAGTGAGAACGGGAAGAGTTAATTCTGTTCGCGATCGGTGAGCGTTCATCAATGAATTCAAATCAATATTCCCGACCAGGACCGGTAAGACAACAAGCCCGTGGCTCAACGGTTAGAACTTTGGAATTCTGATCAGGTGTTGCACCGCCTGGGCTCGGGTATGCCTGGCCACTGATGGCTAATGAGCCAGAAATATCCATTTCATTCTCCCTCGCCTTTTCGGCATTGTTCAGGTATCTGTACATACCATATACTTTCTGAGGCCAATTGTGGCCGTACTCTAAACCCTACCCTTAGCCTTAACTTTAATGATCAAATAAATCCTAATGTAGCACCGACATTAATTTCTCTGAAATTCTACCACGATTACGGGGGAAGTTCCTAGTTGAAATTCCTGCCACCTTTTCTGCCGAGTACAAGGGAGAAAATGCGGCATGAAGCCACAACTCGCCTTTCGTTAGTTTTTCAGTGCAATATAGTGCTTAGAATAAATGTTTAATTCTGATTTTCAGAAACGGAGAATACATGACGTTTTTTTGCACATCTTAAAGAATATGATTAAGTAGGTAGAAACCTCCAAAACTGAGTGAACACGATAACGTTTTTTGAATGCCGGGAACTGCAAGAGGGCACAGCTTTTTAAACGCCGAAAGGCTAAAGTTTTCTGTTTGCCACTTTATCAAATATTTTGATGAGTTTTTTAGTTGGTCTTGTGTTCTGTTGTGCTTACATCAGAGATGGGAATATTAAAGAAAACGTGCATTTTCTTTCGTAACTCCATAAATGATGATTTTAACCTTTTTAGGCTGGCTGCGATATGTCAAAGTTTAAAACAGAATTCTTACGTGCAACCGCCTAGTTTCAAATGTCACATAACTATCACGTCATCTGCATCTCTGCTGATTGTTTACATTTTATAATTCTACTGAACGATTGCTTTACGATAGGCGCTTTCGTTGCCTCGCTGGAAGAAAACGGAAGAATTTTTGCAACATTGCATTAACTTAACCTTGCTCCTTGAAGCAAACCAGATGCGCATTGTAGATGTTTTTTTTTGTGTGCTGTAACTTCGGCGCCAATCTCAGCTACTGCCAAGCATGCAAAATTCAGCAGAAGGAGATATCGTGCAGTGCCTGACTTTAAAGCCTAGCCAGGTCACACTTATTTCTAGTAAGACTACCAAAAGAACAGCCGTTTTATGCAGTCAACCAAAAGAATTTAGTCCTACTTATAGGAATTCCAACAATTTGGATTTTTTTAGTTAGCTGCGACGACTCCTCCTGCCACGAAGACGGAGCCTAGATTGTTGGAGTAGGAATTTTAGTTGGCTGACCTTTGTGTTTCATTCTTGAAGCCACAGTCAGAGATAGTACCGGCAGGCAGCGCTAACGTAGCACAGGCAAGAGATTCAAGATGTATAAGATTAAGTTTTTATGCGATCACTGACCTGATAAGGTATATGGAGCCTGCAGTAATCGCAGATGTACGTAGTGTTACGGTCACCTGCTCATCAGCATTCAAGTATATTAGACACCACAAACCATGAAACTGGCAGAGAAAAAGTGGGACGTTAAATTGCCGGCGAATACTATTTCGTACATTTTATTTATTCGGATAGCCTATTACGGCAAATGCTCTCATTTTCTGCCAAATACGTACAGACGTAATTTTATTAATCAAAATGTTTATAAATTTGAATATAAATCTTTGCTACCTTGTAGTCCGACGGTTCTCTAGGCTAAAACCATCCTAGGATAATTTGGCTCATCCGCGCGTGTTCTTCTCTGAGAAAAATGTGTAAGCTTAACTTGTGAGGTTTACCACGCAGAATCTGCCACACTTGAAAATAGTTTTTTGCTCAATGCAAATCAAATGAAGCAGCGTGCAAGCAAACACTATTTTTGGCAAACCCAGACGTGCTAGTGATTTTAAAAAACTCAAATTCGCAAATCCGTATGCTTTGATGCTTTAAACAACATCAATGGGAACGTCGTCTTGCCATCCTTTGTTTGAACCTGCCGACATTTTTTGCACTCTTCAAACGCAAGTATTGCCTTTTAGCTCTCCAAAAAAATCTATGGTAAACTGGAGGCCCGTGGTAAGATAAGTTTTGCATAAACTACCTTCCGATTATGCGAACTTTAGAAACAGAACGTGCAGATGATAATCAGTTTTGTCAATATTTTAGTATTTTTACGGCTACTGTGTTGTGAATTTACAGGCTGAAAATGGAGCCCAAAAAGTAAACAGATAAAGCTTAATAGACTCCAATATAGCGCGAAAAGCGAATTATTTCATTTGCAACAGGGGACTTATCACCAATTTTCCTGAAAGTGAAAAGCCCGGCCGCATGTCCCAATTTTTCCTTGGCTTGATCTGGGAAAAAGCGTCAAGCATACAGACATCCGTCAGCTAAATTCCTAATAAAAGTGATTTTTAAATGGGTATGTTATTCGAGGAAGTTTTTTTAATCAAGCCCGGCCGCATGTCCCAATTTTTCCTTGGCTTGATCTGGGAAAAAGCGTCAAGCATACAGACATCCGTCAGCTAAATTCCTAATTAAAGTGATTTTTAAATGGGTATGTTATTCGAGGAAGTTTTTTAATCAATCTCATCCGTGTTTATTGCCAAACTCGGATATTGACGTTAATTTTTCTCTGTGGGGAGATTTAAAATTCAGGCTAAACTACAAATATGACCCAAACGGTCATCCGCATTAGCAGAATGCTCAAGAACTCACGACTTCGGAAGAAGCTTTAAAGAAATATATTATTTTGAAGATTTTACTAAACACATCGTAAAAAAGCTCTTTTTGTGAGCAAGTAATTATTTGATATTTCAAGGACGCTCTAAAACTCACCAACTCTAACACCGAAAATACCTAAGAAGAATATTAACTGAACGAAAGTTCTATAAATACACACAAAATGGTACGCTTGCGATTGTACCTGACAATTTTATTTGCATCTTTTCGTCACTGGTCAGACAT
The DNA here is from genome assembly GCA_017591395.1 of Schistocephalus solidus. NCBI lineage: Eukaryota > Metazoa > Platyhelminthes > Cestoda > Diphyllobothriidea > Diphyllobothriidae > Schistocephalus > Schistocephalus solidus. Next base: position 7,423 of record WEDG01007918.1, read on the forward strand.
TCGACGTATGAGTTTTTAAAAAATTATTTTCTGTGGCGTCCCTATCTCCATTATCAAAATAAAACGTGGTTTTCAGAGTCAATCGCATCTCAAATGATAAAAATCTGAAAAATAGGGCAGTTGTTTCTCGGGAAATCGTATTTAAATCATTACTTAAACTATAGGCTGTTTGCTAGATGCCACACCTAAAATTTTACTTTTTTTAAATGAATTTGATTGCAAATTTAACTATAGAACTATGTTGAAAACTTATTTTATTTGTTCTGATTTATTTGTTGTTTTTTGTTAACAGACTTTCTGTTAATTTAGAAATTTAGTTAAGTCATTACGGCGATTTTTCCTTTTTTTCGGATAGTTCCAAATTTAATATTATTTTTGTCTATATGACGAATCGAAATCACTCTATGCCTCTTTAAAGAACTGTCGTTTCTTTACTACTCTACGAAATTGTGGCGACGCAGTGTAAGAGGGGATTTTGCTCTTATTTTGTTCTACTTGTCTGGACTGGCAAAATGTCATTCCAAACCTGTTCGCCGGCTTCCCTACCTCTCCGGCCGACGCTTCGTTTCTGACCAATAACAATTCTAGTGCTGATCAGCTGAGAATACTGGAGGTGGCTTTTCATGGTCTTCCTTCCATTTTGGTTACATTTGCTGGTTTAAACCCTTTTTTCAGAGGAGCTCATCTTTGGTCTGAATCACCCAAGAAAATGTGCACGCACATTTCTGTCGTCCTTTGTGTGCTTTAACCTAATCCCAGGAACGTACCTTTGAATATTTTTGTTTTATTTCCCTGGAAACAGTCCTCAGGCGCGAAAGATTGTGTGATTCATTGTGCGCAGAGGTTAACTCTGTGCTGTTGAAAGTCCTTCTGACACTAATCAGAAGACTTTTAAGCTCGAAAAAAGGTTAAGAAAAAGAGGTCTCTGGATTAAAAACAGTGAAAGAATTTAGGAAAGAATGTCTCAAGTTGAACGTAGATCTGGATCCCAGATAATTTCCAAGTAACCAAGTTTTTTCATGTCTGATGAGTCTGTCTGGTTGAATGCACGTCTAAAGGAGAGATTGCTTTCCTGTTGCTAGGACAAAAATAAATATTATATTTGCGATGTGTGGAAGGTTAAAAGACCACTCTAAGAGACAGATTCCCCTGCTCGTCGCAAATCGCCGGTCTCTAGCTTTTATTCGCTCTTTTTGCGTTTCTTAATGAAAAGTTTATGAAACTCGTCCTAATTCGTTGAACAAATAATACAATCGAGAATAAAGCTAAATCCCCATAATAACACATAATGAAAATATTTAAAACACGAAAAAAAGTGTAAGTCGCCCAGGCAAGAGTTCAATTTGCTTGATTAGCGTTAGAATCCGATCCATCTGTGATCAGTTACCTTGTGCTTAAGAGGATATCCGGGCTTAGTCGAGTTCCAAGGAAAATCACTTATGCATTGCCCTGAAGTATACCAGTACTGATTTTGCCGCAGAGGAAAAAGTCATTTCGGATTTTTACCTCAATTTTAGGCTCTATCTGACGATTTTCAGTGCATTGTTCCGCGTGTTAGCAGAGTTTAGACCGCTTACAATGCACCTTAACATATTCAAACGTCAGTTAGACTGTCTCAAGCTCAGAATGTCCACCGTATGCTCCATGGCATGCTGTTACAGGGATGGTGACTTGCGCTTAAATTACTTTTAAGTAATAGTAGACTTGCACTGCGTCTACCACACACTCTCTCTCTTCCTTTACAGGACTGTGCAAAGACATAGTTAAGAAGACCGGCGGCAAGGTCAGGCGCCGGTGGCTGGCGCGGCCGGAGACGCTCCTGACCGTGACGCCTGAACTGAATTATATCCCTCGGAGTGAGAGTGACCCATAATGGGCAAAATTGGCTAGTGTGGCGGGAGCCTGCACCTACGCGTGCCCATGTTCGGCGTTTTTTAGTGCGCCTTGACCCAGCATAATGCCTGTCGCACCCTGATATCGCCCCTGTTGTGGTCCAGTGCATTTACCCGTTTTAGTGCAGGCTTGATCTTGGATCTGTGGAGTGCGCAAACGTGAAGTAAGCCCTTCAGAACAATCCGAGGTTTGGTAAGGTGCTGAGTGTTCACCACCTGGCTGAGGATAGGAAACCATGCAAATGTTGTTTTTAGAGCTAAGAAACGTTTGTGTACGCACTTAATCGACACTTCGGCCAAGTGTACTTGCATTCCTCTAATGCGTCTGAATTCATATGCACAGTAGGTGACCTAACTTATTTAATGTGCGATCATAATTTGAGTGAGTTGTTAAGCCTACATTTGGTCGTGTTATTTTGGTTTGTTGAGTAGATTTGAGGCTCGGAGAGCCTTTTACTTAATAACACTACATGTTCCAACATAGATATATATATATATATATCATATGAAAAGAGGCAGAATTTGGTCTTAATCGGAGGTTGGTGGATATCGAAGAAATTTCCTAAGCTATTTGCTATCACAGAAAGAAGTCTTTCATTTTTGTGTATTGTGCTAGTAAAGAACATTAATATAAGTTAGAAAGGTTGCAAATGAATCCCTTCCGGAACCGGAACTTTTGACTTTAATTCAATTAAAATCAGCTGAAGGCTAGTGTTAGGAATCGCGTTGTTTTGTAAAAGAGAGCATAATCATTATATTCTGTAGTTGTGCCCACAAAAGGGACCGCGTGGGAGATTCGCTGAACCAAATCAGGGTGCGACAGGCGATAGTATTTTAGGATGCGGTCACATAACAAATGCTGAATATAGGGGTACGCGTGCCCAACATGAGCACACGTAGGTGCAAGTTCATGCCACATTCCACTCTCTCACTCCGATGGAGATGCTTCATCTGCTCCCGAACGCTCCTCCGGTCTTCTTGACGCCGGGCACCGGCGGGTAAGGAAAGAGAGAGTGCGGTAGATGCAGTGCAAGTCTACTATGACTTAAAACTAATGTGCACACAAGCCACTGTCCTTGCACCACCCTTCTGTGGAACGGTCGAACGGGCATATCCTGTAGCATATCAACAGAAGTACATCTCCACTAAAAAATTTTTGGATAAAGTTGTCACGGTCTTTTTGCTGTGACTTAATTTCTCTGACTGCTAACCGGCACATTAGTACGGTGGGCAAATTCCCATATAAAGCATTTTTGGAGAACATAGTTAAAAATCGGATTACCCAGTTTAATCACAGGAGCTGAATATGAAGAACATATTGTCACGGCTATCAGTTCGGATGCAGACCACTTACAGACTGATGCGGGTTGTAAACATGGACTTTAGAGAAGAATGTAACACGCCAGTAGTTTACTTGGTAAGGATGATGTTAACCCACCGAGAAAGAGAGATACGCTTTATCTGTAAAGTATCATCTTCAACTTTTCAGCATAAAGTCCTCCATTCCCCGTAGATAAAAGTGTGTACACAAAAAGAGAAAGCAACGGAAGATAACAAACGATACGCAATTACCAAAAGCTGCCGCTGTTGGCAGCATTAACGGTCATCTCTGAATTTATCGAAAAATTTGCACCAGATCTCCGTCCTCAAAATGTGTCTCGCGTGTTGTGCAACTGACCTCAGTATTGCACTTAAAATAAACAGGGTAGCAAATACCAGTGAGTGAGTGAGGTTTTAGTTTAGTGTTAGCGCTGTTTCGGTATATATGGTAGGGTGAGGGTCAGAATTAGGGATACCATTTATGTTTATGTTAGGGGTAGTGTTAGTGTGAAGCGTTAGACGAACACGGGGGCCACATCAGGACACGGCAGGCGTTATTCGGGTTGCGCGCCGCTAACAAATACCGAACATGGGAGGTGTGGTGGCACGCATAGGGGCGGCTAGGACTTAGAGGACCCGGCCGCGCCAGCCATTTGCGTCTCCTCCCGCCTCCGGTCTTCTTGACTCTGTCTTGACACCGGGCTCAAGTGGGGGAGGAGAGAGTGCGGTAGCTGCAGCGCAAGGCTACTATCACTTAAAACTAATTCACGCGCAAGTCATTGTCCCTGCTCCACGTTCCCATAGAGCATACGGTGCACATCGTCGGACTACGACAGTCGAACTGTCGTTAGTGTGAAGCACTTCCACTTCGTGGGATCCGAGCCAGGTGTGGTGGTAAGCCCAGGGGCGGCTCCGGCCGCGCCAGCCACCTGCGTCCTCTCCCGCCTCCGGTCTTATTGACTCTGTCATGACACCGGGTTCAGGTGGGGGAAGAGGAGAGAGTGCGGTAGCTGCACCGCAAGCTTACTATCACTTAAACCTAATTCACGCGCAAGTCACCGTCTCTGCACCACCCTTCCGTGGAGCACACAGGTGGACATCGTCGAAATCGACGGTCGAGCTATCCTTAGTGTGAAGACAGGGTATATTTACCTTTCCTAGAAAGAAGCATTGGACCACATTCTGGTACTTCGGCGTGGCGTTACTATGCCCGTTTTTTGTTTAAGGTGTGATATGCGTAATCCTTACCATTTACCTAGGCATACATGTTTGCCTCCTTTTGCCTGGAAACTCCCAGCGATCGATGCCTGTATTCAAGCACATATAAAAACTTTCAACCAGTTTTTCTATGTCAAAAGTCAATGTAAAAACATTTTTTACATGCCAGTGGACGATTTATACGTGTTTCTTAACTAGACTGGATTTTGTTACGTGTTCCGGAAGAATGCGCTGGGTAGATACTTTATTCATTTACTACTCCCTTTTTTAATCACATGAACCCGCTCATTGTATGTAGACAGAAACTGTATAAACAAGATTCTCCAAATGCGCAAAACGGAGGAAAGATTCATGCAGCTAAAGTTTTTCTAAATCTTGAAAAAGACTAATGTCCTCTCAGTTTTCTATCAGCTTTCCATCAATATTCGGACAAAAAGAAAACAGGTCTTTGACAGGACGACCAAAAGTTACATCCACTAATACATATCCACTCTTCTCTGAAATTAAATATCAGTGAACTCGGCAACCTCCAGCACCATTTCAACCTCATTATTCATTGTTGTTCATAATGCCTAAGAGCTAAGTATTGGCCGAAACAGCCCTCTAATAATATTGATCCATAAATGCGCACAGATTCCTACATTTTTGACTTCTTCTACTTAGCCTTTTAAAGCCTGAAAACTGCCCGTTTAACCTATGCTATAATGAGGATATGCTGTAGACGTCTGTCCCGGTAACGAAAGAGCATGGCAGAAACCCCAGGCTCATGTTTTGCCAGGACAATTATCCTTTTTGCAACTACTTCGAAGCGATAGGATGCTACCGAAGTCTTTTTGGTTAAAACTGTCAATTAAATCACGCCAGAGCTTCCAGACCACGATACGCTATGGCTCTCAAATTCTTGGCGCCGTTATAACGGAAGCACACTTTCTTCTTCGTAAATGCAAAGAGAAGAAAGAACAATACATACAATTTTGCAAGGACCATATAGAGCTTATATTGCCAGCTATAATACCCACCGTATAAACTCTATTGTCACCGGTCTCATATACCATAAACTTGAGGTTTCTGGCTTTCTATATGTTTTACATAACCTACCGTTACCGAAAACGCATGTAGCGCAAACATTGCGCACCATGCATCCCTAAATGCCTTGAAGAAACGACCGATCTTTGAAAGAAGACTTAATGAGGTTTATAAAGAACCATATACTAACTATGGAATAATTTATTTTATCGAAAACCATTAAATCGAAAAACACATTTATGAAAGTTACATTATTTAAGGCCTTATATAATTAAAAACAATAGGGATAATATGATACAAGGACAAAATAATATAACGTAATAAGAATACAAAATACTACTATTTTGTTGATTTTGCTTTAGCGTGTAACACTGCTGTAAGTTGGGAGGACAAAGGCACTACTTAGTTGTCAATGGTGATTTTGTACATACAATCATTAAGCAAAAAATTTCGAATTTTGTTCTATTGAAATGGGTTTCCTTGCATTTTTCCAGTTTCTTTTGATTAGAACAAAGAGATTTCAATGGGATTTAGGTCTAACCTGTTGGCAGGAATAAAAATAATTCGGAGGCTAATTTTGGAAGCTAATATAGAACCGTACTTTCTTTGATAGGTGAACTGGGGCATTCGGCTCCGGTGAATGCCGTTATAACAGAAGGCATTCTTTACGATGTCGATGAAGACTTCGCTGTTTATAGTCTCTTTTTTCAACCTCCAGATCAGTCGCTCTCTGAATTTGATGTCCATCCAAACCATCAATCGTGCTTAAAAGTTGCCGTCAATGCAGTATACTCCCGGAGGAAGTTCTTTCCACTTCGGATGACTTCGGAGGCTTATCTGAAAATGACACTTTATCACAATATTAAATGCTTATCCAAAATGAAAGTTTGTATTGAATATATTCCTGAACAAATGAAAAACATTCTCTTATTAGTTTCCTACTTTAAAATGGCTTTATCATTGCACCCCAGCTGATGAAGATTGAATTCCACCAACGAATAAAAATCGTCGTCTTGTTTGCTTGCGGACCGTTTCAAGTCCACGTTGCTTAATTCTAGTCACTGTAATATGGTTAATAATTCTAAGAAGTGAAGCCTACAATTCACGTGGCAGCCAATTTCCATGTGCGCTTGAAATCAGCGTCGAACACGAAATGCTTTGACATTGCAGTGGTGCGGCGTGGCACGGAAATGTGACAGCATGTCACTGCTTCTGGTAATATATGTTCGTTTATGTCCCGATTCTCGGTGCTGTGAAACAAAATACCATCAGAAATATTTATTGTTGTGTTTTGTGGTAAAAGACCTCAGAAATTTGCAAGAACATAATTGTTAAAAGCTGAGTTCATTCCTTATTTGTGGAAAACAATGCGATTCCTTACAATGGCCTTTACCTGATTTTCACTGACTTGAGCTCAGATTTTCTGGTTACAGAGGGGATTTATTTGAAAACTGCCCTGCTTATATTAATCATATTTAATAGCAAAACGCATAAAAAGAATCGCTTTTGTTCTGTGATACGAAATAGCATAGGAAATTTCTTGGAATTTTAATAACCTCCAAATTCGCCCAAAGTCGTCTAGTTTCCTTTCGATAAATTGAATTGAAATGTAGTTTTCTTTAGTATAAGGCTTTATAGACCTTAAATCAAGTCAATAAATCAAGATAAAAGGACAAATGTACGCCTAAATACTATTTAAATTCCGATCCCAATTTTGCACGAGTTTCCTCATCTTTTTCTGCAATTTTATGGCGTACGCTGTCACCCAGGGAATAAGTTGAGTAAAAATATATTCATTTGAATAATTTTTCAAGTGCATGGTGAAAATTCGACAGATCTACCCTAGTCCAAAAATAGATATGAGAAAATAATGTTGAAAGGATCATTTGCGAGGTCCATAACCAAAAACGAATATCTACCCAATTTAAGTAGGACGCACGTATCACCCATGGTTCTTAAAGTTCAGCTCTCAACGGAAGGTTAGCGAAAAGGATTGGGGAAACAGGAATAGTCGTTGCTGACCGTTTCAAATGAGGTCAGCAATGTCCACAGCCTGATTCACATTGCGGGTGAAGTAGAAGGATACGAGGCTCACACCAGCTATTCAGCATTCCCTTTTGAAGTTTGAAGTCGTTTGCGACCTTGTTAGCAGGGATCCATCTCAGTGGGTGGGTAGCCACGCGTGGTCTACTGATGCCGTCTTCTGGCCATAACTGTGGGTCATTCCCAGCTTAATACGAAAGAAATGAGCAGTAGAAGTTTATACTGAGATTTAACAACTAGAATAGAAATTTCTGGCTCATTAACCGTCATCAGCCAGCCATACAGACCCCCGTGGTGCACCATCCGTTGGTCGAACCCACAACCTGTTAAATCGAAGTCCAACACTCTAACGCCATGGTCTCGTTGTCTTCCCGGTCGCCAGTTTTTAATAATCTCAGAAATTATGCAAAACCTTTGAGCGAACCTGGGCATTTGCAGGTTTATCGGCGTAAAATGAAAGTCGATTAGAATATTTGGGCCGACTTCTATCTACCACAACGGAATAACCTTCTCAATCGACAGCCAATGATCAGTCAGTAGTATACAAGCGAGAGATACGCTTCATTTTGAAAAAATCATTTCAAAATGTTTGGCAAAAAGACCTCCTACCACCGTGCATAAAAATGGATACAAAAAATAGATAACACTGGAAGATAACGAACGATACATAGTGACCGAAACCTGCAACTGTCCGCATCCTGAATGGTCGTCCAGCAATGAGTTGCAAAATTTGCACCAGGTTTTTGTTCTTCAAAACGGTACCGGCATAGTTTACCACGTACCTTATTATTGTAGTCTAAATCAACAAATAGGGGTAAATTGCAGTACCTAATGAAAAAAATGTGCTAGCCAATGTACATATAAGAAAATTCACATGTGAATGGAGGATAGAAATGGCTACATAATTTCAAAAACCGTTAGGCATGGGTTACACGATAGGCCATGCTGTCAGCACCGGCATATTAGTTAGTAACGCACTCCTGTGCGTTTCACCAATATTCTGGCACTGGATAACACTGTTGTGAGGAGTTTGGCTCATCCGTGTGATCTCATAGCACTGATGAGCCACAACGGCAAAATATTGGTGAAAAACGTGTGTCTGGGCTTTGAGCTAGTATACCTGTACTGTCAATAAGTTGTCTCATGTAGCTTTTGCATTGTCAACAAAAACGGACAATAAAGGAATTTGGAAGAAACATACTGTCTCAATGCATTCGTATATTATTAAGGCAATTCATTAATATTTCCGATGACAAGAGCCGTTGCTAAAGGTCACACGGCTGACTTTTGCAGCACTATTTACCGATGAACACCGCTGTTAGCGATCGATGAGCGTTTGTCAACGACTACAAGCCGCTTTACGGCTGCTGACGGGATTCGAGAATAAACACCAAGGCAGAGTGGGTCGAGTTAGTTCCGTTAGCAATCGGTGAGCATTCGTCAACGAATGTCAAACAGTCTCAATCTAAACTGCCAAGCCAATGGATGCTTAACTCAATAGTTAGAGCTTTGCATTTCTAATCAACAGGTCGTGGGTTTGAGCCTCGGGTTGTGCACCTCCTTGGGTTGAATAGGGCTGGCTGATGACGGCTAATGAGCCAGAAATGGTCAGCACTGTCTATTGCAAGTTTCCACTAACAACTGGCACTATGTATATGTGCTGATACAAGTGAAAATGAGAGTTTCAGGGAGCCGTGGATAAGAGGCAGACACAATCGCTGGCACAAGATCGTTATTCGTCGGACGATTTGAATTTGTGCTCAAACCCAGCCTGAGAGGCAGCATCAGGCATTACAGTATCCATAACATTTAGTTGCTATGCTACCGCATAACTATGACAACTAGCGGTCGGCTTTTGTGTAAAAATTGTTTTCTCACCGTTGAAATTTCATCATATGTGTTGAACGTTGGCGTGATGCTCTTTGGGGTGGTGAAGTGATCGCACTTGTTAATATACTCAAGCTCCTGGGAGTTCTGTCGATTGTCACCTCTCGCAGTCTCTTACTGTGCCTTTACCCTCTCGACATAAAGCCTTCAAACGAACTGCGGGGAAGAATTGATCACCTGAATAGAACAACCATAAAACCTTCTTAACACATCTTCGCGTTTTGTTCATGCCTTTAAAGATATTATCATTAGCGGCCTGCCACCTCGTAGTTTCTCAGCTGCAGTGACTATCAGCGTCTATTTGGACAGTGGTGAAGACATAGCATAACCAGTAAGTTACACTAAAGTCCGCCTTTCAACATTTAAGAAAACCACTCCAAATGGCCAAGATGTGCGCAATGCTTTTGGTACCTTCCCATGGCCTGATCTTCGGTAAGAAACATCATCTTTTCACGGAGTTTTCTCGCAGAGAACTGAGAGCCGCCTGTAAACAATCGGTTGGCCGATATTTACCGAGCTTTTCAGAAGGCATCCATGAGTGACAAAGAGGAATTTTTTATGAAGATAACCAATATAGGACGACTGCTCGAGTTGGTGGAGAGGGCTTTTCATCGCCTGACATCCATCGGCAATTTATCTAGCCTGTTGTCTAGAAATCTCATAGCCCAGTCTCTACATGTGAGGCACCTGATTTCCGGCAGTTCAATGCCAGACTGCCCATTTATGCATTACGTAATGCATTAGGCTTCCTCAATTACACGCCTCATCGCATACACATTGGAAGACTTCGTAGAGCGCATATAGTCCTCTACATGTAGAGACAAAATACGGGTTCGTGGTAAAATTGAAGGCCGGAAACAGAAAAACATAACTGCAGCATTGCTGACACGTGGATGTAGTTGCTGTCTTGACTGAAAACAGAATCCGCAAGTTAGCAGATAGTGAGTATCCTTACACAAAGTGCTGACGGATTTTGATAAACAACTTCGTCCAACGCGCTCAACAAGCAGGCTGACACGTATCAACTAGGTGAGGGGATTTACTTTTTTTAAATATTTCTCCCTTGTAGAGAACAATACAGGATCATCTTCGAGTATCCTGCCTCCATTCAACTGAGTCTTCGCCTGCAGGTGTTACTTTTTCAGTATTTTTTCAGAGGATGTTTCGAGAAATAAGAACAGGTTTATAAAAATACCGATTTTTAGAAGATCTTGTTCAGCTAATGAATACCTAACTAATTTGTTGAGAAAAGCAATCGCCAGGCGAATAGAAGACGGCAAACGTAACAGCTATCACAAATCCCTTCATTAGGTCGGTTTCTTAACTGTTCCAACCTGCCAAAGGCAGTAATGCTTACCCATTTGATTCAACCTAAGGACAACTGGCCACTCATTGAAACGTCAACAATTTTCGGCGAAATATCTTGCAACTATTGATGCTGCATCTACGTTGGCGAAACTGGACTAAATTTGAGGCAATTAGGCAGTATTGAGTTTAGACCCAAATTCTTAACTTGTTATGCATTGAGCAGAAATGGGCCTGCGATTTCTTAGCATTTTTAGAATGTTGTTATGTAGATTTTTCGCTGTCTAGTGAAGCTTTTTGAGGTTGATTTACGAAAAGTCTCAAAACTGTTTGCATATTTTTGTGAACAGGTCACGTACTCAGGTAAAGCCCTGTGTGATTGTTATTAAAAGCTTCTTAATTGAGCAAAATCTGAGTACCTTCTGGCAAGCATAGGTTGTATGCCTTAACCAGGAACTTGATGATTAGTTGTAGAACTCAACAATTGAAAGTTTCTTTTAAAATTCTTTATTCCATGGATTTGCCCATTTCCTTTGAAATGGGTTTTTGAATTAACTGTGGGCACTTACGTGTTCATTTCAGTTTATTTATGTCTTCCATGCCATGATAATTGCAGTAAAATATCTTAAGTTAGATGGTATATGTTTAAGCCGTAATGGATTACTGAAAAACGATTATAATAATTGTTTCCAAATCTTCGAAGTGAACTAACACGCATAATTTATAATCCATTTTTATAAATTGCTTGATTGAGGCCAAATAACTGGTAAAACTGGTTTCTCTAAAAACTTCAATAAAGTGGAGAGTATTGGAATCAGTTCGGACAGATACGATAGTTAGCCAATTTTCGAATTTGCGCTTTTAGGATAAATGCTAAATATGGGACAGCAAACAGTGCTTTGTCAGAGTAATTGACGTTTGAGGGCTCTTGCTTTCTTCTTCGGTTAATACCTACTTCTTTTAATTTGCCAAGGAAAATCAGTTGCCATATTTAAAGCGACTTACATATCAGGTTTTATTAATTCGAAGTTAATTACCCCTAACTTACTAAGTTAAATGTTTCTCTTAAATGGATTCGTTCGATAGATTTAGATATGCCTTTTAAAGTACGTGATTCCTTTAACCACCTAAAGATATCTGTCAAGGAAGAATGTGCTAATGAGAGCCTCAAAGTTCATGCTCAAAAATTATTAAGCCAGAACAATGCTACATGTTACTGTGTTAATAAATGACTATTTTGTTTACTGCATCTGAAAAAAGTTATTTTGAGTCTAGAAAGGCTGCAGACGGTCCTGGCCGCTGATCCAAATGAAGGCAATATGGCCTCATCAACTGGTCGCTATTGATGGCTTTTTGGTTGTGAGGTTGGCCACCTTATAATTCAGCTCTAAAAGCCCATTCCTGTTCCATTGCAACAAAAGACTTTCAAAGAAATGTTACTAGCGCATTTGCCCATTCGACGTTTAGGCAGCAAGCGTTTCTATGTGGAAAAAGCTCCCATGCAGCTCGTGTTTAAACAACAAATAAATTCCAAGATATGAGCTCGCGTCGAAGAAAATACATCGGCAATCCTACGAGCTTATTAGTATGTGACATTGTTCAAGTTCAAATTGCTTCAATTCCCATATCAGATGTGTCACTGCATACTGCACAGCCATTTTGCAATTAGCAGAACCAAACCATTCGAAATGAAGGGTCCATTCGAAGAACTTTGTACTGAATCCGGAAAATCTCCATCGTTAAACACTGATGACGGGAACGATTAAAGTAGTGTACTTTCTGTTGACTGTTTCCAATGCAAGTCAACGAACATAGTTTCTAACACGCAAGCAGTGTTTTGCTACATTTTTGTTGTTATATTATTAGCTCACCTTGTGCGGAATCAAAACACATGGAAGGCACTTGTGCATGCCTCTAAATCCGATTAAGTAGGTAGAATAATATTTAGGATTAAAGCAGGATCACTTCGGAACATTTAAAACTTTGTGCATTTGAAAGCGCAAGCTATTCTTTTAATCTCATAGGACGAATACTGATCCAGACCACAATTGCATCTCACTGCGTGTTTTCATTCAAAAATGCATTTAACAGCAAACATGGTCCAGTTGAACGTTAAGTGTTTGGTTTGCATAGGTTAGGTGAAGCAGGATGTGAAAACGCACATTACATACAGAACAAAGAACTTATTCATGTTTAAAAATTGCTATCTTGAATTGCGTGTGTATTTGTGTTCTCAAAAGATTACGAAGATCAGCCGGCAAGCTGCTTGCTTCAGCAAAGTCCTAATGTCCAGACATATGCAAGTATTTCATAGCCTAAGTTACTGCAAATTGGGTCACAGTGAGACGGTTGTGTTAATTTTGGGCATGTGTTAAGAGGCACTGTAAGCCGTTTAGAATCTGCTTATAGGCAATCAAGGACAAAACAGCCAGGGCAATAGTTTAGGTCTTGTAACTGTGATGTCGATATAGCAAATAATACCGTCGTTGTATACTACTGACGGCATGCTGGCCATTTGGGAACAGTAGGCGGTAACGTCAGTTCGACCGTCGTAGTCCGACGATGTCCACCGTATGCTCCACAGCATGGTGGGGCAGGGACGGTGATAGTAGACTTGCAATGCATCTACCGCACTCTCTCTTCTCCCTTACCCGCCTGTCAACACATAGTCAAGAAGACCAGAGGTGGGTTCGGGCGCAGATGAAGCATCTCCCACGGAGTGGGTGAGCAGGGTGCGGCATGGACCTGCATATACGCGTGCCCAGGTTAGTCACACCGACATATCGAGATACTATTTTTTGATACCACAACTCGCATGTACAAATAGGGAATTCAAAGGTGACTCACCTACATCTCCCTCAAATATACTGATACTGCTACACGCACCCCCGTGTTCGGCATTTGTTATGAGACGCTGTCAGTTTAGTAAATAATTGCGCAAACGATGTAATTATAGACATCGTGAAGAATCATTCCTGAATGAGTCTCAAAATGAAGCTCAAATTCGACTTAATTAACAGCCGGTGCCAGCGTCGTGTGCTGATTACCTCATTATTGTTGTTCAAATAAACCAATAGGATTAAAATTCGGTATCTACTGGGCTAAATAGGCCGACTGGCGTACATATAAGTAGATTTGCATGCGAATAGAGAATAGAAAAAAAATGGTGGCTTGATTTCAAGAGCCCGCTGCCCGCAAACATAAAACGACTGCATTATAAATCGTAGATGAATATCATCATCAGGATAATGCACAAGTTTGTGTTATATTTCACTGCTTCCACGGGACAGACGATGAAGGGCAAAAACCCTAATAAAACACTTTTACAGAGGTAAATCATTGGAAAATGTTCTTATTCGGCCTTAACTGATCGAGCCTACCGTGAATCAGAAGTTTCGTGTGAACAAGACTATCGTCTCTGCAATCGCATCTTCTTCTTTATAAATGTTCAATTGGGTAAGAGCATATTTATTACAGATCCTCATTGTGAACATACACTCTCCTCGGTGGAGAGAGTTCACGTTTGAAGCATAAACTACCATCTTCGTAAAAGAGATCGTTCACGTGTTCAAGGCTTTGGTAACCATTTTCTGAAATTATTTCAATTTCAAGGGCAGCCTTCCACTACATCCCATAGAACGTTGCAATAACCTTCACAATAATTTATGGCAAAAGATTAACCACAATGCATAGAAAAGTGGGATTTTCATTTTGTCAGTAATCTCAAAGTCAGTGAACGAACTCCCGACATGTGCGGTTCTTGTCGGTGAAGTAGTGCGGAATACTTTTCTCTGTAATCACTCGCATCGCGTGCACTTAATCTTCTGCTTATTATCAAGACACGAGTTTTAAAATCTAGAGAACATCAAGCAATTCGATAGCTACCATACTACTGATTACATTCGTTTCAAGAGAATGTTTATCTTGAGGACTGTCCAAAAATGACTTCGAATTTTTGTTAGTTGGGTACATTTTGCTTTTTTTTGGAGTGTTATTTTCAATAAACATCCAATTAACTTCCTTTATTTGTGCATTATAGCTGGAAAGCTTTCAAGCATAACATTTAATTTTGCCCTCACATTTTGACCAGTATTGTTTTACTCATTTATTTCTCTCTTAACTTGTTATGCATGGAGCAGAAATGGGCCTGCAATTTCTTAGCATTTTTAGAATGTTGTTATGTAGATTCTTCGCTGTCTAGTGAGTTTTTTTGAGGTTGATTTACGAAAAGTCTCAAAACTGTTTGCATATTTTTGTGTACAGTTCACGTACTCAAGTAAAGCCCTATGTGATCGTTATTAAAAGCTTCAAAATTGAGCAAAATCTGAGTACCTTCTGAGTACCTTCTGGTTGTATGCCTTTACCGGGAACTTGATGATTAGTTGTAGAACTCAACAATTGAAAGTTTCTTTTAAAATTCTTTATTCCATGGATATGCCCATTTCCTTTGAAATGGGTTTTTGAATTAACTGTGGGCACTTACGTGGTCGTTTTAGTTTATTTATGTCTTCCATTAATCACATTATGCAATGATAACAGGAGTTCTTTTTGTTTAGATGTCTATTTGTTGGTGAAATGAACATAACGTTTTTTGAAGCATAAATAATTTTCGATAGGAAAATTTAGTCAAAATTCGCAACCATCGGGGAATGTGACCTTTAAGGCATCTAGAGGAATACGATATTGTTGCGAAAGCTTTTACGTGCTGTGTATATTTTTGAATCCCTTAAAAAAATTGCGAGTGACTTTAAGTAGTCACTGCAATTCAACAGACTATACGTATCATACACACTTCTTTATGTATGGATTGAAGGATGAGCTTTTAAATGCAGCTTCGAATTATTCCACTATGAAATCAGTCTTGGTATTACGTGCGATAAATATGCCCGGTGAGTTTTTAATTCATTTTCCGTTCCGCTAATCTGAAAGTAAACGGACTGACGCGAACCACTGGTTAGGATAGACATTATTGGAGGCTGATTCATGATCATTTGCTGGGGATTAACTGATCATGTCGAGAAAACGAGACATGGAAACTCAAACTGCCAGACCTGATTAAATTACAGGGCTGGGATCTTTAGGATCCTTGGTTATGCCATAAATAACAAAGTGCATTTTTCAGAAAACGGAATTCCATCTCTCTCCTAATTTGCTCAAGGTTTTTCTTCGATCTCTCATTTAAAGTCATATTGAACGAGCTTGCTGCAAATTACGTGCGCAAGGGCAATTTGTGTGATAACCGGGCTGCAGTGGTAATTCATAAGTTAAGTTTTGATGAACAGGGCTATAAAGTTGGAATATTTGTTTGTGGCATACTAACACTTATCTGTTGAGGACATAGAAATCCTAGGCACTGGGGCTATCAAGGTTTAAACGCCAGAATTAGCATGTTTGGCCTCACACTTTCCTGATTGCGATCAGCGGAGAACGAGCACGATAGTTCAAACGAACTGAATGCTTAGAATTTTAAATCACTGACTGAACTGCTGGCGGAGTACGTAGAGAAGCTATTTTTTCCGTTAAGCCAATGTCGAGTAGACATCGATTTTGCGATATAATCTGCAGTCAACGATAGCGGGACATGAAGAATTTTGTGTAAGGATCATTTACTTTCATCCAACGCTCTTACATGTGTATTAACTAACCCTTTAGGTTTTTGCTGAATTCACTATTTTGTGCGTACTATGAATGCATCTCGATGTTTGTAAGAAGATAATATTTACTTTTTTTATTCTCGTGACGTGATGTGGAAGCACTAGAGAGGACGAAGCGCTCTTGTGGCTGCCCTACTGCAAACCA
Source organism: Schistocephalus solidus (assembly GCA_017591395.1). Classification (NCBI taxonomy): domain Eukaryota; kingdom Metazoa; phylum Platyhelminthes; class Cestoda; order Diphyllobothriidea; family Diphyllobothriidae; genus Schistocephalus; species Schistocephalus solidus. The sequence continues at coordinate 23,913 of WEDG01007918.1, forward strand.
AGTTAATTTTAAGGGGTTGTTTATCCTGAGAGCTATCTAGAAATTGTTCCTAAACATTGTCACTTGTGTAGTTGCATGAGAAGCATATATTTTCTCCTGAAAATATATCTTTCACAATCGACAGGACTGTTTGCGCTTTCTATATTTTTGCGTTTCTCAAGAAGTCTCATTTCCAGTTAACAGATTGCTACCTTCATTTTTTTCTTTGTGCACATTAATACTGGAAATCGCTAAAACTGATTTTTTAATTTCACCCTCGCATTTTGGCCAGTCTTGTTTTTATTATCGATTTCTCTTTCAAATGACAGTCGTATCTCTATGGATTAGCTAGGAACATATGATTATTTTGTTCTTATCTTGTTGAGTTTGAATTAAAACAAACAACTTTCAAAGGATTTCCGTCCTACTAATGCAAACAAATTAATACATTCATCGCAGCCATCAGGGCAGAACAAGAGAGCTTTCAAAACTCTCAGGTAAATCAGAATCTGGAATAAATCTGGAACAAATTTTACCTTCAGAGAGTAAATATTTCGTTCCTTTATGCGCTTATCGTCACTTACTTAATAATCGCGTTGTGCAATATTGATCGATTCCAATGTAAATCAAGCTAATAGAACTCTTGTTCAGGCACTCAAATCTCCTTTTTTCTAGCATTGCAACTTTTTAAAAATATTATTATCTCAAGTTACTTTAGTGTACATTTATTTACATAGGTGATGTGCATTCACGTTTGAGTGGGACTACATAAATATGGCAAAAACTGTCATCTTCATTAGAGAGAATTTCAAGCACTCGCTAATTTGATATAGGTTTTTAGCAATTATCTTCCTTTGAGGGTTCTACTAGACAACGTTGGAAAATTCTCATTTCCAGAAGTCACTTGAGAAGGATACAATTTGCAAATTACTGCCTGGAATTTCAAGGAAGACATTCAACTAAATCAACTCCAATATCCCCATAAAGCAGAAGGTGATTTTCTGGAAGAGGAATTACCTGCTGCACAGAGAAAGGTTAATTTTTTTATTTTGTCTGTCAATACGGTTGCATTTTCTCAGTCAGTGAACAACTTTCTAACGTGTGTGGTCCTCGTTAGGCAACTAGCGCGGAATTACCTTCTAGTTAATCAACCGCATCGCGAGCACTTTAATGGGGTTAATATTTACTTTTAATTCTCGTGACGCGATTTTTACAATCTAGGGAACATCAACCGATTGGATAGCTACCATAAAACCGATTACATTCGTTTAAAGAGAATGTTTATCATGAGAACTGTCCAAAAATGACGTCGAAACGTTATTGTGTTCATACGTTTTCTATTTACATAGTCGCGTGACAAGGCTCTATGTACTTTTGCGAATGTAGCTTGCGCATTCAACATGGATGTTCACACTTTCAGTATTTGGAATTTTTTTAACTGTGTTATCTCCAGTATACATACTTCTACCTTCCCGTTTTATGTATGCTCATTTATGCTGGAGATATTTTCACATATTATTTAATCATGATCTCGCATTTTGACCAGTATTGTTATATATTTATTTCTCTGTCAGATGGCTGTCATGTGTATACGAGTTAGCTAGAAAGAAATTGTTATTTCATTTTACCCCCTCAAGAAAAACTCGCCGGCCTCGGTGGGATTCGAACCCACGCCAGCAAGGTGAAGGCTTTAGTACAGCCAACGCTCTAGCCAACTGAGCTACGAGGCCCCACCGGGAGCCATGAGTTTAATCACATTTGGGTCAAGTTACCCGCCCAGCCTACTGCAACGTATGGCATCCACCAAATCTGATACAGTAAGCTGACTGCCTGAGCGAGATTTCCTAAGCAACTTGGGTAACTTGACCCAATTGTGCTAATATTCACGGCTCCCGATGGGGACCGCGTAGCTTAGTTGGCTAGAGTGTTAGTTGTACTAAAGCCTTCTCCTTGCTGGCGTAGGTTTTAATTCCACCGAGGTAACCGATATTTATATAAGTGGGTCAAATGAATTCAGCAAGCCTACCAAACTCCTCTTTGAAATTGTTATCTGTTATCAAGTTTGATGTAGAGCGAAAAACATACAAATTATTTTTATCCTAATGTATTTGTCATCACAAATTAACCTTATCAGTTAAATATTACTAAATTTGATCAACAGGCAAGATTATTTTTAGCAGGCTAGTTTTGAACCAACTTATGCCCTACAGCCTGTCAGCGCCTAAGAGAAGACCATTCAAGTCTCTTTAATAAATTTGTCTAGAAAAAAAGCATTAAATTTTTTCTGCTTCTTTTTCTTTTCAGTAAACCTGCATATTAAGAGAATGATGTTTTTTTCCTTTCTTCATTACAATAAAACCATTTTTCCAGAGCCTTTGCAAATTTAAAGCACATCTATCATTGCTTATCATATACGTAGGCCTTATACTTTTTTGAAAGATTTTCTACTCATAAGAAATACTATATGCGCTGTCATTGGCAGACTTCATCAGCCATCGTCCGATCGCTATAAACAGTCCTGTGCTTAGAGCATATGGAAAATGTCAGTACCCCATTTTGTTTAATGTTACTTTTAGGGGACAAAGCTTTTTGCAGACGTCCGAATAAGTGCATTTTAACACACCTACTTGACCCAGCCACTTTAATAGTCAGCGAAGGAGTGTGACATCCATGCATGAAATCCTCCAAGAAAGGAGTTTCTGGCTTCATTGTGAACTTTCACACCTCAAATGTCAACCCATTTCTGCAATAAGATTTTTTTAGATAAGTTTATTTTGGTTTTCAGTGGCAACTCTACGGATGAAACTCACAAGAAACCCGCTTAATAAATAAAAATTTTAAATAGTTGCTTTGCTTGATTGACTTGACATGAAGCCCAAAGCTTGAGCTTGTTTCACCTGGTAAGTGAATCGAGTGGTTGCCAATGTTAAACTTTTGCATGAACCTGCCAGAAAGCAATCAGAAACAAGAGCATTTACGAACCTAGTAGGAGGGCGTAGTTACAAAATGGGTGAACGTCATTTCTATAAACTAAATCTATTTTCCTTTTTTTACTTCTCCGTGCCCGTGACTTCACGTAGAACGATGCCTATTAATCATTAATCTGCTTAGGAAATAACCTCGTACTTTTGGTGAAAAGATTGTGACAGCGAAGAAATTCGTCCGTTGATTAATGAGCAGCTTGATTATAAATGGAGTAATTTCATGCCAGTAGCAATTGTTGACAACGTTTGCATGAGTAACGCTAAAAGGCTTACTCGACTTATTACGTTTTGCAGTGCTACTTGTTTTTGATTGTTCTAACCTAATGCGATTGGTGTTTAAATCAATATGCTCCACCATTGAAGGTGTTGGGATTCCTTAAAAGTATTTCAGCGGTAGTATTGTGCTTTTCGCATTTTTTTCCAATTAAAACAAAGAATTTGAGGGAGGGAATTAGATGGCCAATGTGGCGGGTTTTGCACACTTTTGCCAACTCGGCTGCACATGATTGGCTAAAATTACTACAAAATGAGAAACTGTATGAACCACGCCAAAATTCCGCATACCATCTCACGGCACGCTATCTACTTTTCCAGACTTACATGGAAGTACTCTAAAAAAGACGGAACTACACTCACGCCTACCAAATGCACCCTTTCACATGGAAGTTTTAGAAAACAACACATTCTCTTCAAGCATAGCTGACTTTTCAGCAATTAATGCCCTATGCCAGAGGCTTTACCAGAATGCCACACATTCCCTCATAAATGAAGGTGCGTTCTGACTTTTTGTAACAGCCAAAAGCTTTTTACTTGAAATGAACAGTTGAAAGTAAAGGCTTCACGGCACTTCGATGTTTTAAAACAAGTTTTGAACATCAAACCCAGATGATTTTGTGGGTTGTATTTTCATACCAGAAACATGAATGGGTGTCTGCTAACCTTAGATTTAACAAGAGATTCAGTCGCCGAAAGTTCTCCACTTACTAAGCAATTTTTAACTTACCCATGAGCTTAGATCATGTCACGAATATGAGTCCTTCTTTTGGCAACAGATGAGGGATCTAACATGTGCTATTCGGAATTTAACATAAAGCACGTTAAGGATTTCTAGGAACGCGCGTGGTTAGGCTAACTAGCTCTTGAAATGTCAATCAAAATTCTGAAATTTGTTTACGATCGAAAGAAACTTATTTATTTGGAATTAGCAAATTAACTATCATGTGACATAATCAAGAGATAATTCAGTCACGGCAAAATGCCGGTTTTTGATAGACATTCCCTTGGTAATAAATTACGTACTTTTCAAATCTTTAACCCAAGAATTTGCACCTTTTGGCTTTATTAGATTTTAAGACCCTTATATGTCCATTCATAACGCATCGTATCTGGCAATTTAGCAATGTTACCTGTACAACCTGGTCCCCAAACTTGGCAAAGTTTTATAACCACTACACGACATCTTTCTTATAGAGTGGAGAAATATGTGAATTTTCTTCAACCGAATGTATACAGCAGGTAGCTTTAAAACCCTGAATGCAGCTAAAACTGCCATTCGGGTTCAAAATTATTCTGTAATTGAACATTTTTTTCAAAAGAGAAACTTATCCTTTTATTCAAGAATAGAATTTGAAGAAGACCTAATTTTCCGTCTAATTAAGGCGTGGAAGAAGATTGTTGTGCATTTTGCTTATAAAATATAGGCAGATTAACGGGGCATCGAAAATCGATTAGAACATGTCGTACTACTTTAGTAGTCATTTTTACAGCGGGTAGTTTGTGAATTCTGGCGGAAAGAAGCTATTCCAAAAGCCAGCATCATGATGTGACTGAAATATTTTGACATTTATCTGTATGACACTCAACACTACAGCCATGCCGACGTATGTTGTTCGAATAAGGACATATTTCAAACTTGCGGTTGGTACTTCCTGAGATAGCGAATCTACTATATTTTATAACCAGGGGTATTTAGCGCTTGTACCTGTAAATAAAGCCTGGTGGTGACAAGGATATCTCGTTTTTTTGGAAAAAAGACTATCTGGTTTTACTTGTTTGCGGTGCTGTTCATACAGAGGGTGACCGGGATCATCAACAGGGGCTATGCTAATCCTTCAGCTTCGCCCTCCTTTGGGTTTGACCACCTCCAGTTACGAGTGCTGCCCCTGTCTCAGGGGACAGCGCGGCGCAAAAATTTGACAACGCCCTAACGGTCGCATTAAAAATGAACTATTGCCGCACTCAGAATGAGCAGGCTACATCGTCAGTCGTAACTCTTTCAACTACGGCTCTTTTCACTTAGTTATGTGATCAGGTGTGTCAGATGTATCCTCTGCTTTGCCGCGGGGATGTAGTCCGGTTCAGTGCTCACCCTACGCCGTTTTCCCGCTCTCTCTGGTCTACGACCAAGTAGAAACGAGTTGGTAGGGAGTACAGTGGCTGAAAGGCTTAGTGAGCTCATGTGCCATTGAGACACAAAGACGATACAATCTCTTCCCCTAACCACGCACGTACAAAGTTGCCTTCCTAGGTAATACCCATGGGTGTAGCAGGCTTTAAGTCACGGACTAACGATCGGATGAGCGACGACAGCGAGCGCCGGTGGTATTCCGACGATTTCAACCGTATGCTCTACAACAGGGTTGTGCCGGAGTGGTGAAGAGTGCTGGCTTTTAGTGAGAGTATACTTGCACTGCATCTAGCTCACTGTCTGCTTTTCACTCCCGTGCGTGGGTTCCGTATTAAGACAGAGTCAAGAAGAACAGAGGTGGGAGAGGGCAGCTCCTGTATTGTGGAAAAATGGTTTGCCTTTTGCATACATGACAGATGTCCTAAATACCGCATAGAGGGGATGTTCGTGGAGTTTGGTATTCCTTTGAAGGGAGAAGGGATTTGCATCCTGAAAATTGCGATATGACAGTAGTAAGAAATTTGCGTGAGCGCCTCGAGGAGGGAAACTCCGGTATCGGCCGTGAAAGCTCTATCGGTGGTCTGTTCGAGCCCTTCTCTGCTGATTGGTAGAGATCGTGACGCGATTCTCACCTCGCAGTATGTAAAACACACACACCCATGTACGTTAGATGTTGGCGCTGGCAAGCTGCCCATCCACCGAATCATCCTCTTTTCAGTCTAAACTAAACATTATCCACGGATGGTGCGAATGTTATCGCGTTTCACAAACTATTTCTGCAATAAATGTTGTGGTTCACCACTGGATTCAAACACTGACCTCGAGTGACCTTGAGGTGATAGGCGTCGTAATTTGCCAGACGCCAATTGAGCCGTCAAAATTTTGGTAGCCCGAAAACTAGTCTTAAAGTGATGTGTTAGTATCAGCATCAGTTCGATCCAATAATCCAAGAAGTGCGTCATGTGAAAAAGCGCCGTGGCAGAATATGCTCTAGCAGCAAATGAAAAATAATGTGAATATTAGATAATCTTGGGGGTGCTTCTGCCACTTGGAGGGCAGAAAATCTGTTTCATCTTTCACTTGCGCTTTTTCGCGTTTGGCCGGTTGACGGGTAGCGTTTGGCTAATGGAAGTTTTTAAAGTTGTGTTTGGCGCGACGCACTTCCCTTAAAATCTCATTTACGGACTGACTCACTGGTTGCCATGAGAGGGTAACAGGGTTTGGAATAACCTACTTACCACTTTCCGAAATATTTCCGACATGTACAGCGCTAGCCATTATCCCACGTGGGATGGCGACTTATCGACCAGGGCTGTGAAATGGCCACATTTGGTTACATTTGCCGTCATATCCAGTGAGGACTTAAGTCAACTGGTTCCTTCATTACCAGAATTACGCAGGTTGTCATAGTAATAGATCCAATTTAACTGTTTTATTCTCTAATCTGTAGGTCCTACCGTAGATTAAGAGACCACTTTATTATTTTATCACGTCGTGCAACTGAGCCCTGAGTACATATGCCAGTGCCATTCTGACGAATTTAACCTTCTGTGCGCCACAGCCGGATGGGTTCAGGGACAGCGACTTTCACGGGATTTAGTTTAATGTAGTAGAAGTATTAGTATTAGTAGTAGTAGTAGTAGTAGTAGTAGTAGCAGCCTAGCAGTAGCTAATGTAGCAGTGATAGAAAGCATTTAAAAGTAGTAGGTAGTAGTCAGTTGTAGTAGCAGTAGTAGTAGTAGTAGTAGTAGTAGTAGCAGTAGTAGTAGTAGTAGTAGTAGTAGTAGTAGTAGTAGTAGTAGTAGGTTTAGTAACAGTAGTAGCAGTAGTCGTAGTAGCAGTTGTAGTAGACGTTGGTTCATTAACAGTAGTAGTAGTAGTGGTAGTAGAAGTGGTACTTTTAGCTACAGTTAAAGTTGTACTAGTAGTAGTAGCAGTTGTAGTAGTAGTAGGTTTAGTAACAGTAGTAGTAGTAATATTAGTAGTAGTAGAAGTGGTACTTTTAGTTACAGTTAAAGTTATAATAGTAGTAGAAACAGTTGTAAAAGTAGTAGGTTTAGTAACAGTAGTAGTAGTAATAGAAGTCATAGTAGTAGTTGTAGTAGAAGTGGTATCAGTTGAAGTAGTAGTAGCAGTTTTTGTAGTAGTTGGTTCAGAAACAGTAGTAGTAGTAACAGTAGCAGTAGTAGTAGTAGTAGTAGTGGTGGTAGTAGAAGTGGTACTTTTAGTTACAGTTAAAGTTGTACTAGTAGTTGCGTAGCAGTTGTAGTAGAGAGTTGAAAGTAATTACTTTTAGTAATAGTAGAAGTAGTAATAGTAGTAGTTATATTAGCAGTGGTAGTTGTAGTAATAGTAGTAGTAATATTAGTAGTAGAAGTAGTATTCGTAGTAGTTGTTGTATTAGTAGTAATAGAAGAAGTAGTAGGTTTAGTAATAGTGTAAGTAGTAGACGTAGTATGTTTAGTAACAGTAGTATTTGTTATAGTAGTAGTATTATTATTAAAATTAGTAGAATGAGTAGCAGTATTAGTAGTAGTTGTAGTAGACTTCGGCTGCATCTCCCGTACTCTCTCCTTCTTCCTTACTGGGGCCCGGTGTGATGACCATTTCAAGGAGGCTGGAGGTGGAAGAGGAAGTTGTAGTAGTAGTAATAGTAGTTAATAATAGAAGTATTAGTAGTAGTAGTTACAGTTAAAGTTGTAATAGTAGTAGAAGCAGTTGTAAAAGTAGTAGGTTTAGTAACAGTAGTAGTAGTAATAGAAGTCATAGTAGTAGTTGTAGTAGAAGTGGTATCAGTTGAAGTAGTAGTAGCAGTTTTAGTAGTAGTTGGTTCAGAAACAGTAGTAGTAGTAACAGTAGCAGTAGTAGTAGTAGTAGTAGTGGTGGTAGTAGAAGTGGTACTTTTAGTTACAGTTAAAGTTGTACTAGTAGTTGTAGCAGTTGTAGTAGGAGTAGAAGTAGTACTTTTAGTAATAGTAGAAGTAGTAATAGTAGTAGTTATATTAGCAGTGGTAGTTGTAGTAATAGTAGTAGTAATATTAGTAGTAGAAGTAGTATTCGTAGTAGTTGTTGTATTAGTAGTAATAGAAGAAGTAGTAGGTTTAGTAATAGTGTAAGTAGTAGACGTAGTATGTTTAGTAACAGTAGTATTTGTTATAGTAGTAGTATTATTATTAAAATTAGTAGTATGAGTAGCAGTATTAGTAGAAGTTGTAGTAGACTTCGAGCTGCATCTCCCATGTACTCTCTCTATACTGGGGGCCCAGTGTGATGACCATTTCAAAGGAGGCTGGAGGTGGAAAGAGGAAGTTGTAGTAGTAGTAATAGTAGTTAATAATGAAGTTTAGTAGTAGTAGTTACAGTTAAAGAGTTGTAATAGTAGTAGAAGCAGTTGTAAAAAGTAGTAGGGTTTAGTAACAGTAGCAGTAGTAATAGAAGGAATAGTAGTAGTTGTAGTAGAAGTGGTATCAGTTGAGCTAGTAGTAGCAGTTTTTGTAGTAGTTGGTTCCAGAAACAGTAGTAGTAGTAACAGTAGCAGTAGAAAGTAGTAGTACGTAGTGGTGGTAGTAGAAGTAGGGTGCTTTTTAGTCTACAGTTAAAGTTGTACTAGTAGTTGTAGCATGTTGTAGGAGTAGAAGTAGTACTTTTTAGTAAATAGTGAGAAGCAGTAATAGTAGTAGTTATATTAGCAGTGGTAGTTGTAGTAATAGTAGTAGTAATATTAGTAGTAGAGAAGTAGTATTCATAGTAGTTGTTGTATTAGTAGTAATAGAAAGAAGTAGTAGGTTTAGTAATAGTGTAAGTAGTAGACGTAGTATGTTTAGTAACAGTAGTATTTGTTATAGTAGTAGTATTATTATTAAAATTAGTAGTATGAGTAGCAGTATTAGTAGTAGTTGTAGTAGACTTCGGCTGCATCTCCCGTACTCTCTCCTTCTTCCTTACTCGGGGCCCGGTGTGATGACCATTTCAAGGAGGCTGGAGGTGGAAGAGGAAGTTGTAGTAGTAGTAATAGTAGTTAATAATAGAAGTATTATTAGTAGTAGTATTATTATTAAAAGTAGTAGTATGAGTAGCAGTATTAGTAGTAGTAGTAGTATAGTAGTAGTAGTAGAAGTAGTAGTAGTAGTAGTAGTAGTAGTAGTAGTAGTAGTAGTAGTAGTAGTAGTAGTAGGCAGTAGTAGTAGTAGTAGTAGTAGTAGTAGTAGTAGTAGTAGTAGTAGTAGTAGTAGTAGTAGTAGTAGTAGTAGTAGTAGTAGTAGTAGTAGTAGTAGTAGTAGTAGTAGTAGTAGTAGTAGTAGTAGTAGACTTCTGCTGAATCTCCCGCACTCTCTCCTTTTCCCCAACTGGAGGCTGGAGGTGGAATAGGGCGCAGGTGGCTGGCATGGCTGGAGTCGACCCTAGCCGTGTGCACACAAACTGATTACCTGTAAAAACTATGAGGAAACTCTAGATTAAGTCGTTTTTACAGAGAGGAAGTAGAAGGAGGAGGAGAGAGACAGAGGAAGGGGTAAATGTGAAGGAGCTATCTAACTCTTTACCTATGCATTATGCTCGTTGGGGTTAGAATTCTTTTTGTTCAATTAGTAGGGTCGCGCAATATTTCGTTGGCGGTAGGAGGACTGAAGTTTCAGGTCAAAGTACAACTTTCCAAGCAACGACTCTTAGGACGCCACAGTGGTTTCAAAATGCATCCATTTTACTTTAATAATGAAAGATCTTGCAGAGTGGGCCTCATTGGTACTTCCGGCAAGCAGCTCCTAACAGGACAAGGTGGATAAATGCCATCACCGTCCCTGCAGGGACGGTGACTTGTACTGGATTATAGTGCGGGTAGACTTTACTGCATCTTCCTCTCTCTCTCTCTCTCTCTCTTCCACTCTCCCATTTGTGCCCGGTGTGAAGACAGAGTCAAGAAGACCGGAGGTGGCAGAGGCCGCGCCATCAACACACACTACACAAGGTCAGATTCAACGTCACGTCCGCCTCACACTTTCTTCCGCGTGATGGCGAAAAAGGAGGAGGGAGGGGGTTTTCAGCCGTCGTGGAGAGCGCCATTCATTTAGGTTGACTGGGAACCGGAGGAGGATTTGTGAGCTGACCGTCGTAGGTGGCTGCTGGGCAGTCCAGCATGACCATCACTTCCTTTTCAGCCGCACAATTCGAGCCTGCCTGCTTACTCCTGAACCAAATTTCGCATTTAGTTTCCCGGGTCCTTTATGTGCTCTTGTGGCGTCAGGTGATGCACTTAGAATGTCCGGCAAGCCGAAATAGCAGCCAACACTGACTTTCTGTGAGGTGAAAATGCCTGAGGCGAAACCACCTGTCATTAAAATGTCGGCTGCGAAGAGGGGCCACCAGGCTTTACGGCTGCTAGAGAATGAAAGTTTATCTTTAAATGACAGATTTGCTATAGGAAAAGGCTAACTTTCCTTCTGCGACAAATCGGAAGAATGTTGTTGTATTTTGTATAACGAGGATGACTATTGCTCAAGTAATTTAACGGTTCTATTGAATGGTTTTCGGCAGAGACGGTAGTCAGATGTAAAATTAAAGGATTATAAGAGGTCAGACGAAAAACCAAAACAATATAAGCAGCGGGATAATTAGATGAAGATATATTTGAATGAATCAACTGCATGGCCTTCGTACAGTGAACTTCTATTTTTCGGAATTTGCAAGTTTTCAAAATGCTTGAAATCTCTTGAAGAAAATGCTATTAGGCAAGGACATGAACTAAAGTGCCGAATGGAGTAGCTGAGAGTCATATTGATGACGTAGTCTGTCATAGATTAATAATGGTATGGTACTGTGCATAGTTTATGCTATGATAACACAATACATATTAGGAAAGTTGAGTTATCCGGCAGATACAGGCTTCGGTCACTACAGGTGACATTGATGTCTCATCTCAGAACATTTGAAGGTGCCGTGCATGAGGGTGGCTCATCGCTGACGCCTAGGTGTCCCATCTGCATCTCGTAGATAATAGGTTGGGTGACCAACGCCTGTCCTCTTTTATCTTTGTGCGCATACCTTGGTCTGCATTTTTGGTATGTTGGAAATTTATCATCCTTTCAGTGCGTTTTCACTTCAGTCTACATTCAAAGATGTTATTGCACAAATGAAAGAAAGTTTGACCCGTTACTTACTGCGCATTTCAAAAAGCCCAAAATACGTTTAAAAATCATTGTTTTGGAAGGTAGTCGGTAGAAGGAAGAGGTTACCGTAGATGTGATATTTCAAAACATCTTAACTGAAATTCGGAAATTTTTCCAATTAGAGTGGATAATATATGTAAGGTTGTGCTACTGAGTAACGTGCAGCTCAATTCCAAGATATTTCAAGCACCTCAGGTTTCGACTTTTGAACAAGAGTCTTCTCGGCTGCCTCTAAAAATGTTTAATTATGAAGTATAAATTTACTCCATTTTTTCGATTACTTGATAAGTTCAAATCTATTTTATGGGAAACATGCACAAAATATTCTTTTTTATGCTTAGTTGATACCTTTAGGTTTACCAAAACATTTTAAATTCCTGAATACCTCTGAACCAAACCAGCTGTTGTGCCTGCATTCAGGGATGTTTATTTTCAATGAAAATAAAATTTTACACTTATTTGCGCTAGTAAGAAGAGGGGACATAGGGCTCGAAAACATTTGCATTCGATAAGGGCCATATAGTTTACTTTAAAAACAACATACATTAATAGAAATCTACGGTGCTTTTCTGAATGGACATTTATCTGTCTTATAAAAGCTCATAATTAGAAAAACCTTTCAAAATTTGAATAACATGTACTTGGCTCCAAATGAGTACAAGAAATACTATTTTCCTTACGTTTTCCATAAAGCATTTTTCGATTTTTAAAGGCAGCTAAAAGTAATGGGTAAATTCATACTACCTAAGTAGTGGTTTTACTTACTGAATGAGTCACAATGTAGCTCATTCAAAAGCCAGCATCTTGTTGTGACCGAAATAACTTGAGGTTAAGCTTCACGTTAATTAGCATTACAACTCACGCCACCCTGATTCAAAACGCATTTCAGAATGTCCGGTAACATTCCATGAGATGGCACATCCACCTAACGATTGCACCATTGCTTTGCAATTTCACATTCAGACTTACAGCCGGCCTTAGAGAATTTCACCTTCAGGAGGGGAAATTTAAATGCAATTGTTGTGTATTCACTTCAATGAGGACTGACCAATCCTTCTTCGTCTTTTTCTTCTTCCTGGTCGTCATTATGATCATTTATTTACAGAGGCTGTCCGCTGTCCCAAATAAACGAGTTAACGTCGTCAAATGTTTACCTAAACCACAGAAGTGGTTTTTTCTAGAGATCTTATACCCTAACCACTGTGCCCAAATGGGAAATGTGGTATCATCTACAGTTTTAGTAATATTAATTCTGGTGCCTAAACAATTGGCAATAGGAGAGCAAGGTTGAGTTCAGGGCAATTGGCAAAAGAATAATGGGGTTTAATTTTGATCCGACTTCGTGAAAGTTGGAGGTCCATGCGCAGTTTGCATGATGCAGACGTACTGCCCTTGGCTTTTGTCACGCCTATTCTTGCTCGCCCTAAGGGTCACAGAACCCTACAGTCTCTTTCATTTGGCGGCGCAAGACGAAGTAGATCCAAGGCAGACCAAGTTGGTGTTTGATCCTTTGTATTGCCAATGGTTACCACGGGCAACGAGGCTATTGTCGCACTGGCTATGAGCAAGCGGAACTTCCGCATCAACCGAAGTCGACATGAGATATCTACACAACAGGCATAATCGAGACAAGCGTGCCTCAAAATGACACATTTGCACAGAACTGTTCCGTGTGTTAACGCGAGTAGCAGCTAGGTGAGACGGTAAACCGCAGTTGTTCTGTCGGAACTGACGAGCGCGCCAAATGTACCCTCTGACATGTCGCTCCAAAGTCATTTATTTCGGTTGTTTGCCTCCGAACCATGCACAAGGTGTTTGACCGGGATAACTAAGGTGTGGAATGGCTCAACAGAAATCTCGTTGCGGCTTAGATTCGCATTTTAACTTGGCTGTGACCTACTTACTGTAAATGGAAATGCGTTCTTATGCCTTTGAAGGGCATCAAACCAGCTCGATGGTGGGGTGATGCTTTTTATACTTTTCTGTCGAAATTGATGAAACAGTAAATTTGACCAACTGTTGAACAGTCGTCTACGATAAGTGTAATATGCAAAACTCATTTTTAACGTTCACTTCCTTCCTTCCTTCTAACGGTGAATATTAGTGTGAAAGGGAAACCCGCAGAAAAGACACCTGATATGCTGGATACCAAGACAGGCTATTCGCTCAAAGTTGACAAGCCTCACATTTCAGACGATCTAGTCGAACTGGTTTCCTTTTTCAGTTTACCAGTTTACCAGTTTTCCAGTTTCCAAGGGTTATAGTTGAAATTTGGCCATCTTTGGACGGGCTGCTCCTGTACGTTTTACTGTTTTGAAGCCCCGTGAAGTTCTCCTTACCGGAAAACGTTTTGTAAATCTCAAAGTGCTTGGGGTTCCTTTGATGAAAATTTATTTTTTTGTTTTTGTTGCCAAACCAAGACCTTTGTGGCTCTCGTACTGGCACTGTTTAAGAAAAAGATAGGGTCTCGCTGAAAAAATTTGCAAAATACTGTATAATTTGGGGTTACGGTTCCTTTTTCCTGAAATATTGTAAGTGTGCTAAGGTATTCCGTCGTCGTCATTCCATTGTGAGAATACTTTTCTGACATTCCCAATGTTTGCTACTCGCCAACGCAATATAGCAATCAAGCTCCTTAATAGCTTTGTCCTTATTTCCGTGTGCTTTTGCAGAATTTTTCTGATGAGGTGATGATGTCCTGTATTCCATGTTAAGCTATAATTCTTAACATTACTGAAAAATATTCAGAAACTGCCGTAGAGCCGCTCTCGTAACAACCGAAAATCGCATAATATTCTCCGGTGACATCACTCCGCTGCTTTCGACTTTCTCGGAATTTAATCGCTAACATCAAGCAGCCTAGTTTGAACTAGGGTTAATAGGCGCAGACAAAGTTAAATATTAATATTATTAATATTTGTGCTGTAGCCCATCAGCCCCGGCGGGATAACCACGGAATATTCATTAAACTTCCAACAGGCAGCTATTAGTATATATTAATGTTGAACACTACACTTTACTGAATGCACGGGTACTAACTTAAAGACAAGACACGTGTTGCACCAGGTGATAACGGTTCGGCTCATGCGTAGGTCCCTTAGCATTCCTTCTGTGAATTCTGGTAGACAGTCCTTTTTTGGAAATTGCAAACAGGGAGTAAACTGGTCTGAACTAAGGTTAGTAAGCACAGACCGAAATCGCATCTGAACCGAATTCACTTTCTCGTTAAACTGCTACCAGAAAAACGCCTAGACTGAAGACCAAGCGCTGGGAAAAAAAGAAGAAGTCAGAATCTACTCAGGGATTGTTTGCTATAAATATGGTCTCGAGCCTGTCGTTTGCATTTCACAGTCAATTTGTGACTTTGCCTATTACCAAATTTTATAACTAATAAAATTCCAGAGAGACATTCTAAAAAGTCTTTTCCCAATAACATTACCGACGTGTACTTGAAGTTCGTTTAAGGAGTTGGTTTAGAGGATTTCAAAATTCGCTTTCCCGCGCATCAATACTGCGCGCTTCCACAGCGCACATTGAATTAAATACGGATATCCAAACTAGTCCAACAATATTCCACAGACTATGAACTCTATCCACTGTGTACATATTCGGTTTTCCAAGAAATAATTGACTGTCACCGTTTATGATTTTTTTCGTGCCATGCCTCCGAACAAGGAATTTAGGCACGGAATGACTTTGAAGTCAGTTTTAAAGTTAGGAACCAAACCTACCGCATAGTCCTCCTGGCAGTTTTATTGCAGCTTCTTTGAATGCTGCCTACTCCACGAAATTCTGAAATACCTTGTGGGCAATTTAAACAAAGATGAGATGACAAAGGATGCAGTTTTGTGGGCGCATCAAATTTCCCATTACCTCATTCGTTAGTGGATGGTTTTGATTATTTATGTAAGGATGAAAGAAGAAGAAGAAGAAGAAAAAAAAAACGACCACTTGCGCCAGAGTTTTACAGAAGTGAGTTCAGGAAACGCTAATCAAAATTTTAAAATAAGTTTTCAACTAGAATAAAAAATATATTTAGCAAGGGTTGGCTCGTTTAGCATCGTGCGGTATATGCCAAAGCTATTTTAGCCAGGCCACCAAAATGCCGCCTCCAGTGTGCGCTACCTGCATAAACCACATTCATAAAAAATAATTACTGAGCAGCACGTATTTTTTCCGATAATCGTCTATGCTCACTACAATTACCGACATATTTTGTAGAAACCGCGCATAAAAATATCCCTTCTTGTTATCATTTGGCAATAAATATCCTTCCAATCACATTTTTCTTCACCAAGGGTGAAGAGCTTTAAATTTAGATTGGTTCTAGTTATGAGATTTTTATGACCTTAAATTGTCCACTCACTTAATTCTCCCTTTATGACCCCCAGGCAGTATATTTTGCTAGATAAAAAGTGTCCAGTTTGTGTTCTGGGAAACCTAAAGGCGACCGCAACTGCAGGTTTGGTCAAATATTACCTTTAAATACTTTTTAAAACCTAAAAAAACATCTACAATGGCATAGAAAACATGAATTTATAATTAATTGTGTGTGAGCTTAACTGGAGGGTTTGAGGAGGCTTGCAGTTTTTGGAGCGTACTGCATGGTAGGGAATACCATTGCGAGGTGATGATTGGGTCTCACGCAACCTCTAAATATTGTAGGAGCCGACTCGTTCAAGTGACCGAGCAAAGAACTTAACCAAATGCCAAATTCATATTTACAGTGTGTCTTCGGTTGAGCCGAAGGGTTTAGAACAGATTTTCACTTCTGAGAGGCGTCTCCCTGGCACCACAATAGTTCCCTGTCTTCACGTTCCCTAGGGTGCGATACTTTTGAATGATGTTCTCATATGTCAGACAAAGCGGTTATCATTGTCAATCGTCAGAGCGGAATTTGCTTGAACGACAAGGTGAAAGACACACAAATCTATGCTTTTTCACTTTTCGTGACCTTTTGCAAATCCCAGTAGCTGCAGACCGTGCAGATCGTAGAAACTGACTCCTACAGGGGTGAGGTGATTTAACGTTCCACCAATGCAAAAGAGTCTCAAAAAATCCCTCTCTCGCTCTCCTAGCTTCCTGCCCGGCGATACCTCTTCTCTGTATGAGGAACATCCCGCACAACTTTTCGGTCGTTTGCCAAGAACGCAAGTTGATCACACGGGGATTGGATCATCGAAGATCCTGGAAAGAACAAAGTCCGCATATATTTTGCGTCCTAAGTGTTATTTAGGACACATGCAGTTAGGGCCTCATGTGCAGGGTTATACATCCCGACCTCTTATTTTTTCTAATTGCAAATTTTTCACAACGGTTCCCTGTTTTTTTCCTGAAAGGTTGTTTTGCATTGCAACATTACAGCGCTCCTATATGAGCACTGGGCATTTCGTCTATGATCTGCCTGTTTTAATAACAAAATACTTCCAGTGAAATTAAGGCCAAAGTGAGTACTTATATATAATGCTGTAACCCAGTTAGCATAGGCCAGGTATTTGGTGTCAATTCTGTGTTTCTGATATCCTAACAGGTTTTGGGTGTGGAATATGTACTGTTACCACATTACTTTTTTCTAATCCACTGGGATTATTTCTGTCTTTCTCCTAGGCATAAAAATTTTCTGTCCCTCCATCTACGATGGCGTGATGTGCTGGCCACCAGCAAAACCCAACACTATCGTCAATTTTCCCTGCCCTGACTCGTTTGAAGGCGCAACCTATAATTCTCAATGTACGTTTCTTCCACAATCTTTTTTGTTCGCTTTGAAGGCTTCGGCCACCCCAGAAGACCACCTGAAGATACCAAGAAGCATTTTACTGCAGAGCATCTATTTTCCTTATTATTATGATGATAATTCTAGTTTATGCCAACCAATTGACTTGGATCACCCAGCGTCTCATAGAAACGAAACAAAATAAATACTGGATCCTTCCAACAACTTTCAAGCTTATTTTACCAGTGCCGTTTTGGAAAGGTTTTGGCAGCTCACTTCCACATGCATTCCATCTGCTGACTTTCTTGAGCTGCCGTTTTAACAAACTATGCTCCACTAAGCTTCACAAATCTCTTTAGCAGTCAAAGTTTTTAGTTTAAACTTTCAAGTAAAACCAGGTCTAGGTTATTTTTGTGCTTTTTCCAAGTTTTCCAAGTAGTGGTGCATGAAAGATAAAAGCACTCGATCGCATTATGCAACAAATTATGCTAACTAGGTGTTCCACATTTTTGCAGACATCCTTTACTACGACTAATTGCATGACGCGTTCACAGACAAAAAAACAAAGCACTAAGAAATACGCTAAGTAAAAATCTGCATGTCGGCTTTCCAGTAAAACGAAAATGAGATGCAAATATGAGGTTTTTATTTTCACTTTCAGTATAAGTGCGTGTGTGTGTGAATATATTTACATCAACTTCATACATTTTGCCTGTTTCATCTATCCAGTGGATGGGGTACATGGTTTTAATGAGGTTTCATTCTCTAACCCATTGCAGACTGCGAGATAGATGGGAAACCTAGCTAACGAACAACGTCAAACAATGCTGCAACTCTGTTTTATCTGTTAAGCCACAAACGCAAAAAAAGATTTTTCATGCCCCTTTTAACGGGCGACCACACTTCGTTAGCGAATAGAAAGATAAAAATGTTACCAGATGGAGGAAGAATTGATTTCGACAACAGAGTTTTCATTTTACAACTACTTCTCAGCAAACTGGCTAAGACTTAATTATCAATTATTCGTCCAGCTTCGGATTGCAGCTGTAAGTCGTTGTTGGCATGGCGGCGACCGATTTCGTCTGTTGTGGAAAGAATGACATCACGGATCGGGCAATATGTGAGTGGCAGGCACCCTATCTTGTTCATAGGCGCCTTGACTCAAATTTGTCGATGGCACGCGATCAGCGACGTAGACAAAAATGGACTCCAATCTTGAACACCCACTTTTAATAAAACACTAGAAAAACTATTTGACAGTTAAAGGAAAAATACTTCAGTCCTTTGAGCCAGGCGCATCTACTTCTTCTGAAATGCTTTTGTCTTACAGAGCACTCCTATAAAATCTTCCTTTATCATGCATCCGCGTTTTAGGACGGATTAATCTTAAGGGCAAAGATAGTACGAAATAAATTTAAATGTGGCTATGCAAATGCCTTATCCCAGAAGATTTGACAAAACGGTATAAAAAACGTGCTCACTGTTTTCAGCACCTGAGAACGCTAGGTTGGTTGTTGCAAGTTCTTGATTGTTTGCCCGTTTTGGCACAAACTGCATCACGGTCTTCTGAATGACCGTGGAAGAATCCAACTCCACTTTCTCAGTCCGTGCATGAAACTGAAAAGGCCTTTTGTTCTAGGTGGCTCAATGTACACTAATGAACACCTCGTATTGTGCCGCTGTCTACTAGTGTAGCACGCATACTTCGAAGTTGGTATGTATTAGATCGGTTCGAAAATCAGGCATCTTGTGCCATCTGGTAAATGATAATCAGTCCGAAGAAAATTGGATAAGCAGGGCTGGGTACGGATACC
Organism: Schistocephalus solidus; assembly: GCA_017591395.1. Taxonomy (NCBI): domain Eukaryota; kingdom Metazoa; phylum Platyhelminthes; class Cestoda; order Diphyllobothriidea; family Diphyllobothriidae; genus Schistocephalus; species Schistocephalus solidus. The sequence goes on from WEDG01007918.1 coordinate 42,971, forward strand.
TGTATGGCTGCCTAAAGAGGACAAGGGAAAAGGAACTGTCTCACCCACTTATAATAAGTGGGCTTACGGTAAGTTTCAGGACGTGTAAATATACCTGTGTCTCAACACTAACACTTTCCCAAACAGAAAACTAAGCCCTGAACTTACCCCTAACACTTTTATTAATCATAAACATCATTGACGTGGAATTTGGCACAAAGTCGCATGTATTGTGGGTGGATCCTATTTCTGTGTCCTGTTTAGACGTCCATACAAGGCATCCTAACCAAAGGCTGTTTTGAAATTATTTCATATTCCAACTTGCATATCGGTTCAACTTTTCAGCGCATTTCCTAATTTATAGATCGTCCGGAGATGCAGATTTGAACCTTATCGGAAACATCTCAAAAGTTTTAACAAAATGCTCAAGCTACAGCAAGGTTTATCATTGCCTTGCCAGTCTATCTCACAAATTGATCCCCAAATAAACGGAAAGCCACTTTTGAATACATACATATATATATATATATATATATATATATATATATATATATATATATATATATGATAGGGTGGGTCTCACCGATCTGCTTAAGGAACATGTATGTTCCGATGTGCCCTGGAGCTCAGACTAGAGCCCTCGCAGGCGGTCGCATAGTTACGTTTAGCATATATTGATACGGTGGAACCGACAAAGACAAGGGAGAGCGGAATGGCCATTTCTGGCTTATTAGCCGTCATCAGACAGTCATACCCAATCCCAAGTGTGGCACACCTGGGATTCGAAACCGCGACCTATGGTATTTGATTCGAAATTTCTACCGATGCGCCTTCCAGCCTAAGAAAGCTAGTGTGAATTCAGCACTGCACTGAGTAGAGTAAAGAAAGCAACTAATCAGACGACTGGCTGAAATTGAAAGCAGAATAATTCGCGAACCTCGTATCGTTCGCTTGGCCATTCATTTAGAAATTTCTTACAGCCTCGAAGCATCTATAGCCGATTGCCTGTGAGTATGCACTTGTTGACGACTGCCTCTTTGGTTGCAATGGGGAAGACGTGGGGATATGCCATCAAACTAAATTTCGTCTAGGAGAGTTACTGTCAAGTTAAAACACGGTAATAGGTACGCCCCACTTGTACTGCGGAGCTCCATATTCTCGTGTCTACCACAATTATGCATAAATCAAGATATATTTGTATATTTCCTCCCCATACCTACGTACTGTTGTCTGACAGGATGTAACAGCTGCAAAAAGTTATAGTGAGACCGAATATGTAGGCTAAGCTTTCCATATTCTACGCTCTGTGTTGTTGACCGAAAATTAATATTCGTTAATTCTAGGCAAAACACAGCTTAATGTAATCTACCTGCCTCTTAAGTAAATTTTTTGGACTAATGAAGTGAGTAAAAATGTCTAGAGACTGCAGCAATCACCAGCTCCGTGCACGGAGCAGAGACGCGCAATAGTTCAGCCAGGAAGACCAATGATCCGTGGGCTCCTTCAAAATTGTCACGCGAGGCTGCGCAACCATCGTCAGAGATGACTAGAAAGCTGTGAGTTCATGGGCGAGAACGGTACGAAACTGCTTCAGCAGAGGGTGGCTGAACTAGCCCGCGAACTGAAATCAACACGCGACGCAGCACAAAGTCCGAAAGTTGCCTAATCCAGCGTCATCCAGAAATGACATTTTCGAACACAACCCGTTGTCAAAGGAACTGACGGAGGAGCAAGTATAGGTGTTATGGCACGAATCCTCTTTCAACATACCTGATGCCAAACCTGTAAACGTGATTGCAGCAGTGGAATCGGTCATCAATCAGACGAAAGCGACCGCGGAGATGAAGAACCTTATCCGACACCAGATGCCGTACCTCCTAATGGCTCATAAACCATGCGAAATACTTCTAAGGTTGAATGTAAGGCATTAACGGAGTTCAAGGCTGACAGAGACATCGTCATTGGGCCCGCAGACAAGGGCCGCTTTCACCATCGTATTGGACAAAACTGACTACCTTCTATAAGCCAAAAAATTACTGGAGGATTGCCAATTTTATGTCCCGTGCGAAACTAACCCCACAAAAACACTAACACGCGAAAGTAATGCGATGCTAATGGGATTGGAGAACTCGCGTGCAAAAACAAATGGCGAGAGCCCAAGACACAGCCTTAGTCCGGGGTACAAGGAGGGTGCTTTTCTCAGAGATTGGAAAACTGTATTTTGTCTATTTCCAGGCGGGATTGTACTCCATAGTAGTCCTTCTGCAAAATATTGACATGCTTTCCATTTACTGTCTTGCCCGGCACATGTGCCGAAAAACTTGATGTTGCATGTGTTTACAGTGCTTGCATGCCACTGATTTGCATATCAGGAACAGACGCTGTCTTCGAGCAACCGTGGCTTCTGTGCGTGACCTCTCAGAGAATGCACAGACCCCACAGAATGCATAATTTACATGTCGGAGTCAGCCAAGTGGCAGTCTCAGAGTGCGCCTCTTGTTTGCTACTGTGCTGCCTTACTGTTTCGCAACCATACAGTTTGAGCAATCAAAAAGGTATCTTGAAATATTTAAAAAGTCTAATGTTGAAGGAAAAGTCACACCCAGAACCCTGTCTCGGGAGAAAGATTTTAGAAACCTCAGTCAAGGAAATTATTTCTGTTTTTTATGAGCAAACTTGATTGGGTCATTACAACAAGCCCAAGGAAAGAAGGAATTAGAGAGAGAGGTAGATGCAGTGCAGTGCCTCGGGTGCAAAATAAGTTTGAGTATCTGTATCCAGCACACTGTCCTTTGCAGAGAGTTCCTATTTTCGCCGTTTAAAGCTTCTCTCTTTTAATTATTACTCATATTTTGCAACAAACTTTTTGCACGCAACGATTAGAATTATTCATTACTGGCAGAAGATCATAGCCTATATCTGCATCTTGCTGAAACTTCACAAAAACATTTATTAATATCCATCTCCTTTTACTGGCTACCTGGCAACCTACCGTTTACTACTGGACTGCTCGACTGTCTAGAAAACGTACAGTTTAAAAAATAAAAAGGCACAATAAAATGTTTAAAAAGTCTAATTTGGTAGGAAGAGTCACATGCAAAACCCGTGTCTCAGAGGAAAACCCTAGAAATTACTGACAAGGACTAATCTGCTTATTGTGAAAAGGCACTTAAATGGTTAGTCCTGAACTGGTGCAAATAATATTAGCAAATTTCTGCCTCGTCAGTGGGCCAAGTCAACTGTCCTGACGGCGCAATTTCATCACACCGAAGGCATTCCGTTTCGCAGTGAAATTATTCTGCAATGCCGGGCTACAAAAGAGCGCTTTTCACATTCCTAGGAAAACCTTTGAACCACTGCTTACTGCTTCAAGGCATGACTGGGAGATTCCATCGTCGATGTGAACTCGCAGGATTTTGTGATTTTGCCTTTAATCTCAGCATTAAGTGATCCACTGAATTACATATAGCAAACAAGGATTAGTTCAAGTTTGGGGTTCCAGATCCACACGGTTCGACTATTTACACAGTATTTCGCAGAGACATTCTACTTTCACTGTCCAATCCGCTCCCTTTAGTTACTGTTTACCTATCGCAACGCAACGGGAGTTTCGATGAGTACGATAATTACCAGCAGAACCTCATAACATACCTCCCCACTAAATGATAATTCGTAAGATTAGTCGGAAGATGAGTTTGAATTCATCTGGAGGGTCAACAACGTGCAAGCCGGAAAAGTATTGATTTCTAATAAGTAGAGAAATCCGCATTACCAAGAGATGAAGAGTGATTTTTACGGCTTTCAAACAAAGTGCTAGCTTTTTTGGTTGTTACTGATCTTATGTTCAGGCTTTTATATTTGGGACATATTTGAACAAACTTTTTTTCGCAGTGCCACTAATTTTAACTTGCTACAAACTAACTCAGATTTATGGCCTATAATGATACAACGTACTAAAAAAATAAAGTTTGAGGCTTTTAAAAAGTTGCGAAAAATATGGCTCTTAAGTTCGGCGCCTTTTGTTACATTAATTCCCTTAAATAATACTAAAGACAGCCATGAGCCCTGTTCGGAAAAATAAAAAATGCTATCTTATTTGTTTGTGAACCTTGCCAAAATCGCATGTCCTTCATGAAGGCGCAGTTCAAGCGAAATTTCAGGGCGCTGTAAATTAGAAACCCAACCTTTCCAGGCCTCGTTATGAAAAGAGTAACCAACCAGGCTTGGTCTGTAAGTTGATATGAATATTGGAGCTGAAATCCGTCATCTATGACTGAGTAATCGTGTAATATTCCCCAGCTGCCAATAGGCAGTCAGTAGTATAACCTACGTAATAATTCATCCTACTGCCTGCACAGGTTCTACATCAGTGCACAGATAAGCAGGTTTTCCGATTGTTTGCCGCTGCTTGTCGCAGCTGTGAGAGGTTCGGTTCATTGATGGGACCCCTCGCAGCTGCATCATGCAGCGGCATAAGATTGACGACTCATGCTTGTCTGGGTTTTTGGCTATTACGTGCGCTATCAGTTTGACAAACGATTGTGCAAAGGATTCGCCTGTTTAGTATGAAGAGACACTGAAATTGTTATTAATGAGGTGGTAAAAATAGAAAAACAAATTTCTGAATCCTCGAACGGCTGCTAGGCCCCTTCTTGCCAGGTCAACTGTCCTGACGGCGCAATTTCATCCCACCGAAGGCGTTCCGTTTCGCGTTGAAATTACTTTACAATTTGGGCCCACACAAGAGGCTTTTTCAAATTCGTAGACAAGAGTTGACCAGCTTCGGGACTTTTACAACGACATGTTCCTGAGTTGCTTTCCGGAACTGAAATAATGAAAGTGAAATGCACAGGATCCTGTGAGTTTGCATTCAACCTCGGCATCAAATGATTCTCTGAGCTACACAACGGACCAGGATTGATTCGAGTTTAGGGTTCCAGATCCACACAGTTTGACTGCTTGCATCCAGCACACAATATTCAGCAGGGGCGTCCTAGTTTTCCCATTCAAGCGTCTCCCTTTGCTTACTGTTCACATGTCGTAACTGACCTTTTAGGCGCAGCAGGAGTCTCTGTGAGAACGATTATTACCAGATTATTACCGAAACTTTGCTAGGACACTAACAAATATCCAGCTAATGAAAATTGCCGGCAAATACAAGGGAGACTTGCATTCGTTAATGGAGGATCACCGATCGTTAACGGAACTCAATCGTTCCAGCAGCCGCACAGCGGCTAGTAGTAGAATATGCAGAGGAACATTGAATGGAAGATTCGAATGATCATTTCTGGCCGTAAGCCATCATCAGCCAGTCATACTCAACACCATTTGGCGCACCACCTGAGGATCTAACCCACGGCCCATTGATCAGAATCCTAACGCTCTAACCAATGAGCCCCGAACTCATTGTCTTGCCGGTTTAGCTCGGGAATATTGATTTGCATTCGTTGATAAACGCTCGCCGATCGCTACCGGGACTCACTTGTTCCGCTCTGCCTTGAGGCTCACTTTGAGCGGCTGCTGGCGGGGCTCAAGACAGAGCAGACTGAGTGAGTTCCGTTAGTGATCGGTGAGTGTTCATCAATATCTCCAGCTACTATTGGTTACTATGGCATAAGTATTGTGTTTAGTTGGTAGAAGATTTTAAATTCCCCCTAGAGAGTCACCGGTCAATGAGTAAAATGCAAAAAGAGAGAAATTCGCATAACTCAGACGGGACGATTTTTCAAGGCCTTTAAATGACGTACTAACTCATGCTGTTGGCAAACGTTTTCTAAGGCATATTGGAGCAACCTTTTTCCGCAGTGCCTATTACGTCTGAGTTATGGCTTATAAAAATACAAAGTACTAAAGAATTAAAGTGTAAGGCTTTAAAAAGCTCCAAAAATATTGCTTTTTAGTTCTACGCCTTCTGTTACATTATTTCTTCCCGAAAACACTAAAGGCATTTATAAGACCAGCGTGAGATAGTGAGGAATTACTTTCTAGTTTGAGTGTGAGAACCGTACAGATGTCATTTGTGGAAGCACAATCTTGACTAAAATTTAGAGCACTTTAACTTCGACGCATAACCTTCCAACATAAAACTAGAGTCGCGTTTTAGGATAGGTATTTTGACATGAACCCGCTTTACCAGAGGACAATTTGTTCCAGGGATGTGAACTTTCAACATGAGTTCCCTCTTTGTCAAGCAAACCTCTGAACGATGTCGAATAAAAACACCTAAGAATTCTGCAGACCCTAGCGCATTTAAAAGACTGCCAGTGATAACGGTTCATGATCATGCGATTTTGCTTCAACTGAATCTCATTGGGTGCTGCGTTGTACTGCCTTAATTTGTTAACGTCATTTAACTGTGGAAATTGTTCTTTCCATGCTTTATACTTTCTTGGTTGCGATTGAATTTTTAAAAAGGCTTTTGGATGAGATGCTACCATCAGATCAGTCCGGAAAGAGAGAGAGAACAGATTTTTGCCATTGGTAAGCAATCATCCTTTCCGCCTCAACCTCCGTTTCTTTGCTTTGCAGTAGTACTCACATCCAAAGAGCATTTTTTTAACTGATTGGTGGAAAGATGCGCACTGACCATACAACTTGGTTTATCTCCGGCCTTCGGTTGCCAAATCGTTTGGCAAAAGTAACGCTATAAAGGACCCAACGACCAACCTTTACCCGCCCTCGTCCCTCCCCCCCCCCCCCCCCACACACACACACACACACTTCAAAGACCGCCTTGCGTGTCAGACATAAGTACATACCTTCTAAAAGTAATGATTCATCGGCGGTCCGGAGCATACTACCGGCCAAGACGAAGGGAACTAATAGGGCCATTTCTGGTTTATTATCGATCGTCAGACAGCCCTCTTCAATCTCAGGTTTACACTATTTGGGAGTTGAATTCGCGTTCTCTGGGCAGGCAACCTGGTGTTGAACGTTACACTGCCTATGCTGAACCCGAACGGGACTTTGAGATCCCTTGGCCTGGTTGGTAAACACCCCTCGAGAGAAAAAATACTCCCGAGGTGACGAATGAGCAGGGTTTACAGGCTTTAAATTTCAGTTGGGCTTCTTTTACATAGAGCGAACGCGTACTCTGAGACTATGAAATTCGATTTTGTGCCAAGGGCTCTCTAGGTAGGTCCTCAGTGTCATGTTCCGTGCGCAAATAATACCATGGGGCGTAGGCAAAGATACTCGTTCGAATCAGGCTATGCTACTGGTGTGTGTGAAGTGTTTTCGCTCGTTAATTTTGAGGCAGTGTTGAAGATCGGTGGAATTTTCTTGAAAGCATCCTCCAGCTACAGAATGGTATTGTACTCTGGAAATAAAACCCGTCCATTTTACTTCCTTTTATATGCTTTTAGAAGCGCTTATATATACCCAGATAGTATTGGTCTATATGGTGGAAAAAGTGACCATGGGATGCACAGGACAGCCGCTTAGACTTGGCACATACTCATTTTATGAGGTTGACAGAGGGGAGTACTAAATACCTCATCGGTCTCTGAGGCAGAACTACAATAATTCGCTGGCAGTTTGGCAGTTCGATTGCCAGTGGTAGAAAATTACTTCCAGCGATGGGGAATTTCTACTGTCTCTACTTAGTCCTCATGAACAAATGTTTCATGTGCTATGATTAATTCAGCCTAAAATTTCACCCAGTATTTTGTTGATCTGACATAAAATAATCAAATTAACTCCATTTCTTAGATGTAAATACGCTTTATTTCGAAAGTATCATTTCAAAATTTTCAGCAGAAAGGCATCCCTTCACCGTGGATCAAATTGGTATACAAAAGGGATCTTCGGAAGAAAACAGAAGATATATTTAGTAACCGAAAGCTGCAACTATCGGTATCATGGACGCTCGTCCGTGAATTTGTCGCACAAGTGCGCCAGATTTTCTTAAAAACGGTGCAAGCGTCGTTTGTAAATGACCTTCTTATTGTAGTCAATATAAACAGTGATAAATAGCAGTAGCTAACGAGATAAATGGGCTGACCCATGAACTGCTAAGAAACTTCAGATGTGAATTGAGGAGAAAAAATTGCTGATCAAATTCAAAAGCCCGCCGATATACAAAGATTGGTTCATGGCAATTCCGCAGTTTTCATCGGCCGTCAGAGTTGAAAAAATGAAGAAAAAATGGCGGCTCGAATTCAAAAGCCCGCAGATTTGTTGGAACTTGCAGATTATAAAGCAGACATTTTTCAAACCTTATATCTGCTTTTACCCATGGTTCAATCCGTAAGCCAACTGATGTGACATATAGATGAACTAGCCAGTTGAGCTTTTTAATATCCTTAGAAAGTAGTATGCCTACTGGAATTAAGTCCTTCGGGCTCCGTTGAAAAGTTCATCTGCCAAAAGCACGAACACGTGTTTCGCCTGTTATGTGCCGCTGCTTGGCACAGATGCTGGGAAGGTTTTATACTATCTGCGGTTATCTCAGTGTCCCTCTATGCTTTTTCTGGTATATTCCCCTGTTTCAAAATTTTAGATTGATAATCCAAAATGTGGACGTTGACTTAGTTTCTCGACAGGAGTTCCATTGGAATTTTAGCCGAAAACTAAAAGTAACGATCGACCTTAAACCCATCAGCTTCACAGGATTAACCGCGTAATCCAGTCGTGCCTTATGAATTCGCTTTTCTGGATTAATGAAGTCACGGATTTACGAAAGTTTCTTTGGAACCTAATTAGTATATGCTCCCGCTTTTTCCTTAGTTCAGTGATCTTCGCGAAATTCTCACTTTTAAAATCTGCAAGTGCTCATGTTTATTTTTAAAATAATTCATAAGTAGTCATTTTTTTTAATGTAAAATCGATGAGAAAAAATTTGTTAATGAAAATTCCACTGCAGCTGGGGAAATTTAAAGACGTGGAAGAAATCATATAAGAAATTCTTTTACTCAAATTTCGCTTCTCTATGGAATCGTTTTTTATGCAAAGCCATGCTGCCCATTCGCAGCGTTTATCCATTTTTGAAACTAAATTATTACCTTATTAATAAGAAAAATATTCTAGTTTATTTTCTACTTTGTACTCCTAAATAAATGCTCGGTTTAATCAAGCAAAAAACTACCACTTTGCGGCTTGTATTCATAGTAATTGCCTATGGTATCTGGTCTGTGCGATTGCATAGGCACCACAACGACACGCTATTGGGTGAAAGAGAGATAGTTGTAGCTAATCACACAAAAGACGTCCCTATTTGAACTTGCTCTGAAAGCAAAAAAATGAATTAACTTCAGTCATGGAGACACACAGATCCATCTACTTCGATATGCAAAAACAGCATCATTAGCGCAAAATAAAGTGGTCTTTGACCAGAAACTCGACCCCCCCGCCCGAACTCTCATCCATAGTAGCCTGTTAGAACAGTCTTTTTTGCCAAAAGAGGGCTATCTGAGAAGATGTGTCTTTTCGACTATGCTATGCACTAATTTTTTTATTTTTTATTTGTACGAAACAGATAATTCATTATTGACTAATACTCGTACAATCATTTATTTTTATCAACGTCTCTTAGTTTGCATATGCATTTTTACCCTTTCTCTTCCTTTCTCAGCGCTAGCAAATACACATTCTTTTAAAACCCTTATATTTTTTTTATGTTTTACGTAATTTTAAATTGATTGAATTTCTGTACACTGTACAAACAGCAATAATATTTTTACATTACTAAATATAGTTCTGTGATCCAGGAAGTTTACCTGGTTAACCGTCCTAAAAATGACAAAAAAACGTCAGTCATTAAGCTAACAGTCTCATTCGCTACTCTGTCATACCTTATCATAAAAATAAAATAAAACACCAACTAACGCGTTAGTATTGGGGTAAAATTAATATACCGTAATGTAAATTTGCTAGACGATTTTCTACTCTGTCTTACCGTTAGGCATTTATTTTCATTTTCAAGAGTATTATATTACGCTAACTTTTAAATTAAATTAAATTTATTTGTCAACTTCAACTCAGTAGATGTTGCTTGTAAGCCTGCCTCTTCTTCCGTTAGGCTCGTGATCGGGCTCTCTTAGCTTGTATAGCTTATGTCTGGTGTGACCATTTTGTGCTAATCTTTATGCCACTAGGCCACTGGAAATTCTAGATACCGTGCCTTAAGTGTAAATCGTTCAGCTTTTAGGGCTCCTCGGCCATCGGTAGTATGTAAATACTGGCTAACTTTTCACACTAATGTCTGAACCGAACCGAAAAGATTTCCGCTTCTTAAACATTTACTCTATTGTCACCTTTCAACTTTTAAGAAAAGTGTAGTAGCCTGACTATATATTTTTGCAAGCAAATGACTTTCTCGGAGAAGACTAAATAAAAATACACTTACTTCATTTCCGTACAGCAACCAAAGCATCAAAACCTTGCCCACAAAACAATGTTTGCTTGATACAGTTTTATTACTACGCGTTCTAGGATGCCGCAGTTCTGATGTGCAACTGTCCCATCGGTTTGCAATTTTTTCTCATATGGCCCACGGAATGCACGTAAGATAGCTGTTATCAGGAAGTCTGATAAAAACATTTTCTCTCCGCGTATGCTCTAAGGACCAACGAGGGTTTCGATTGATTCTTCGGTTTCACAGTTCACCATAAGGCGTTTCCTATGATACAGCCGTAAGGGACTCTGTTTCTGCACTTAAGGTAAATTTTTGCTCTTCAACAAACACCGCAGTAAGCCTGCAGTCACATTTTGAGTTTATTTATTGTTGTATCTGCTTTTACGGTTGGCCCTCCAAGATTGAGTATGCGATTTCCCAAGAGCTTACCTTGACGCCAACCTTGTTAAAATAGACTTACCCATTCTTCTGATCAGCAAATAAAAGGCAAGCATAATTTTAGAAAACATAAGTATGAAAATTCAATTACGTTGCAATTTTCCGAAAACGAGATTACATCTAAATTTTGGTAATCACATCATGAGAAATCACGCTCCATAAGGGCATACTTATCTGCATCCTTTTACTCTGAGAACAGCAAGCATTTTCAGGTACGTTGGCATTAGGTGTGATGGTTATCGGCATTCCAAATTGACGTAGACAAGCACTTCGTTTAGAAACCGTCCATTACGAGGCTTGCCTGTGCTGTCCAAGTTCCAGCGCACCCAACCCTGTGAATTTTGAGACGACTACGCTTCCTCCAGCATCTTTTCCGTTCTGATGATGAGGTTAAATGCATTTTTGGTTACGTGAAAGCTCAAGCTGACGATAGAATTCATATCTGTTTATCCAGACCCCAAAGGACAGTTCGGATATTTGTGCATTAAATTACAATACCTGCTATGACGAAGGCGTAAAAGATATTTCCTATTTTTTTATTTGAATACCAATACCGGTAGGTTTGAGGCAGTGGAAGGTAGGTTAGTACTAAAAAGCAGCTCGTCTTCAAGCCACTCTGATTCATTTGGGTCTGTTTTGAAATAAGTGGGCTGTTTTCATGCTGTAGTGTGCGATGCGCCACCGTCATTATAAAAGACACGTAGGTGTGCGGTGGGCCTTTAAATGTCCCGTTTTTTGAGGCTTCCATTTGAAGAGACACCAAGGGAATTATGCAAGCCTAACAAGACACGATCTCAAACAAGGCCCTGAATTCGCCTTAGACTGCACAAGCCAGATGCACTCTCTGACAGTGTATAGCAGGAACTTTGGGTTATTTACACTTCATTGCTATTGACAACTACAACGGGCCGCACGGTAGATGGGCTGCACCAACACGAAGGGGGCCAGATCAGGGCAGGGTAGGCGTAATGGGGACATCGCAGCCAGAACGAATGTCAAACATGGCGTGTGGTGGCGCGTCTAGGTACAGGCTCACGCCGTGCCAGTCATCTAAGCCCGATCCCGACATTAGATGGCTGAACGTCCCGGGAAGTGAACTGGGGCCAAGGCGGGGGAAGGGGAGAGAGTGGGCTTAATTCCGCGGGCTCTGACCCTACGGCAAAGGTTGTCAAGTGACAGAATAAGTCGTTCCTCATCTCAGGATGAAGAGTTCAATTAAAATGGCTCCTCTTAATGTTGCCTCTGTGGCACTTCTACTAGGTGAGACTCCGAGCCACCCCTCTGTTTTTGTGGTTGAAATCCTGGTCAAGTGTGCGTGGAGTATGCATGTATGTGGCACGTGTAGATGGTTGGTTTAGCTTTGCTACCCTCTGGGCGTGATCCCGCCCCCGGTCTTGCGACCGGACCCCGATGAGTGAGACAGAACAGTCTGCGCTGGATGCTGCGCCAGTTTTTTGACACTATAAACCAATGAACGCGGAATTCACGGTTCCTGCGTCCAGGAAGAGAAGGTGCGATCGGGGGAGCAAAACGTTTATTGGTCTGATGTTTCGAATTCTTACGTGAACCCATCATCAGAGGCAGTAGCAGATATGAGTATAAGGATAAGAATATCGGCTACCGTCTCTGATTATGGCTTCCAGTGAGAATCCGACACGTCAGGCCAAGAAACTTTGTGTTCCAGAACTGCTTCCTGGAATTCACCTGTTCGCTTCTATTGGCAGTCCTTGCGTACACTATGTTGCTGAGCGCACTGTGGATCTCGTCGGTACTGAGAGTCGAACCGTCGCATCCCATCGTTTCTTCGTCACAGGATTTAGCCGTACGCCTCGAGCGATGAGGGATGACACTCTGACGCCTCAAATTTAGGTCATCAGTGGTAACAGGTGTTTGTGAGTCGTAGCAGTGAGGGGTGTGGTGGTGGCAACGTTCCGACATTTAGTGCTTGAATAGCAGTTGCAATGCAATTCCCATGTGGTATGTCAACGGAAGAAGAGGCGTTCGCCGTCAGAGGTTTATTCGGCGTCTGACGTTTCGGGTAGTTGTTTCGTCTACTGGAAAGTCAAGGTAACAGCTATCATTGTATAGCATCGCTTGTCTTGTGCGTAGCCACCCAAAACCGACAGTCGGACTGCGTCGGATCCGCATCACGCTGTGGTTCATGTCACCGCCACTACCACCCTACGCCCGTCGACCGGCTGTGCGTTTGCGTCCGCCGACATCTCACTAAGGCCCCCCCCCCCTCCCGCGCTGGCCATGGACCTAATTATTTGGAAGACTTCTCTGCATAAAGTGGAGTACAATTCTCACTTATGTTCTTTATTGCGACGGCACCTCGAGTAGCTTGTAGTGAGGTAGACAGCGCACGATTTACCCTTTTCTACCCCTTTCCCCATGCCTAATAGCCCGTCCAGGTGTGCCACCGACGACCCGATCCCCCCCTCCCCGTCGGAGCTGCCGTAAAGGTCGCAGTAAGATGGAGCTCTCGTGCCCGACGCTCGCTACTGAAATGCGACCAGTTATGCCGTCAGTTGGCAACCATCTAAAACACCGCGACTTTTATCGCGTCACATTTATTATAATAACGAAAGCACTTATGTGTCATTTGGATAGACCCCCAAGCGTCAGCCCCACTCTCTCTCTCTCTCTCTCCCTCTTTTCCCACTCCCATTCAGAAGCCGACTGACCGAGCTTGTTAATCAACGGGTGCCAGGGGATTATGTGCTTTGGCTGATGCTGCTTGAATGCCCATTGCTCCGCAGTAGTAGTAGTAGCATTAGTACTATTATTATTAGTGTTAGTAGTAATAGTAGTAGTAGTTTAATCGTAAAAGTAATTTTCGTTGATTTTTGTTTTTTGTAGCAGCAACAGCAGCAGTATTAGTAGTCATAATAGTAGTAGCAGTGTTAATAGACGTAGGTTTAGTAATAATATTGGTGGTAGTAGTAGTAGCATTACTAGTTTAATCGTAGCAGTAGCAGCAGCTGTTGTAGTAGTAGCATAAGTCATTGTAGTATTATTTGTTGTTTTCGTTTTTTTTTGTAGCAGCAACAGCAGCAGTACTAGTAGTAGTATTAGTAGTATTAGTCTTGATTATAGTAGTATTAGTAGTAATATCGTTAGTAGTAGCATTAGCAGTTAAATCATAGCAGTAGCAACAGCAGCAGCTGTTGTAGTAGTAGTCTTAGTCAGTGTAGTATTATTAGTTGTTTTGTTTTTTATGTAGCAGAAACAGCAGCAGCATTAGTAGTAGTAATAGTAGTATTATTAGTAGTGGTAGTGTTAATAATAGTAGTATTATTAGTTATATTGGTAGTAGTAGTAAAAATAGTAGTAATATTAGTAGTTTAATCGTAGCAGTAGCAGCAGCTGTTGTAGTAGTCTTAATCATTGTAGTATTCGTTGTTTGTTTTTTTAGCAGCAACGGCAGCAGTATTAGTAGTAGTAATATAATTAGGAGTAGTACTATTAGTAGTAGTAGTATTAATAGTATTAGTATTTGTTGTAATATTGGTAGAAGTAGTAGTAGCATTAGTAGTTTGATAGTAGCAGTAGCAGCCTCTGTTTTAGTCGTAGTCTTAGTCATTAAAGTATTAGTTTTTGTTTTTGTTTTTTTAGCAGCAGCAACAGCAGCAGTAGTAGTAGTAGTTTTGGGTTCGCACAACCTCTGGGCAACCTGATTAATGCGTGCCGTGAGCAAATCGGATCCCTCTTTGATCCATCATAAATGCAGCTTGGTCCCATTTTAAGGACTTATCCTCTCTGTTACACCTATCAGTGAACATAAACACTCCTCTGTCACTGCCCACTGCTGCATACCCATGAATGCAACAACTACAGTAGGCGTGCTATATCATGGAATGTCAACCGAAAATCGGAAATGTGTTTCGTTTGCAAAAGATTACTTAAGTCAGGTTATAGAAATGAATATCGTTCAGCATTACCTCAGGGTAAATTTGCCACGGCAAGTTGCCGATTTCTGAACGACCTTCTTCCCTGTTACCTTGAAATTTACACTTTGTGAAAAATGACCGTTTATATAGTATTGATTTTCCGGATTTTTGATTCCTTTATAGAGTTAAAATATTTTATCGAAAAAATAAATGCTAAAATATTGTTTCGTGTACTCATTTGGTCAGAGATAGTCTTCTTTAATTTTTTAACTTGAATAAACGGTGATTTAATCGTAAATAATTTCTAACTTTGAGATTCTTTAAGACTTTGAAGCGCCTACTCACAAAGCCTGGCATCTGTCCCTTTATTATTGCTACCTATAAAGTATACAACATTTTTTGAGAACTATGAACTATGCGCTTGCCCTAAGTGGAAGGTATACGGCATGTCGTTTGGAAACACTAATGCAAAACTTACACCTTCTTCAATTATAAGATATAATGCTGTACTTCACTACCAAATGAGGCAAAGAAACAATATTTTATTGCGGGTTTAATATAAGATTTATTTGGATTAATATGGTCATGGAAGACCCCTGAGCAAAAGTTATAATACTAAAGAAGGTATTGATGATAGAAACGAACAGGTGGGTTCCGGGAAATAGCTCAGAAGTAGAAGAGGTGATCACTGGAACATGGTGTTTATCGGCCTGACGTTTCGGAGTCTCTCTCGATCCCATCATCAGAGACGGTTGCCGAAAAGGGTGCTTGGGGCAAAATTTGAGCAGTGTTTATAGGGCGTGGTCACCAGACCATTTAAGGCCTACTATCGCTGGCAGTCCTCATTAATGGCCGTGATTTAATCACCCTTTGTCAATTCCTGGCGTGATAAAATTACTCGGCCATTTGGCTCGCTGTCAGTGATGCTAATTTGGCAACAGCAAGCCAAATTGCCGAATAATTTTCAAACCAGTAATCGAAAACGGTGAGTAAATAATGGCCATTAATGACTCGGTTACGGCCATATCAAGTACGACCCTCAGCGATGGACACGAGGACTGCCAGCCCGTGGTACTCTGGCAACCATACCGCACAACTTGTGTCTCAAGTACCCTTTTCTGCAATTGTTTCTGAGGATTGGTTTGTGAGAGAATTCGAAACGTCAGTCCAATAAACACCATGTTCCAGAGATCGCCTCTTCTTCTTTTAGTTGTTATCTTCACATTGCACGTTCCCAGACGGACAGAAGAAATTCAGTCAAAAGCCAGCAGCCCGAAGTGACTGCTGTACGCTGATTGATATTACAACCCAACTTATGTAATCTGCGCAAAAAATACATTGCGGAATTTTGACTAACATGTGATAAGACAGCACGCGTTCTGTAAAGGTCTGTCTAAAGTCTCTGCCCCCAAACCCCATTTTGTTTTAGGACTGCGTGAGAGATTATGACAGAAACGAATTCGACTTACTTCTGACCCCTGATGAGGCGTAGCTGTTTAATAAATGCATCTCAGTCGAGTTTCGGAAAAGGTCCCTTTAGCCATGGCCGACAGCCATGTTGCAACTGTGATGTCTCTCAATAATTTGTTCGCTCATGTATCTATGAGAGTAACTTCGGCGTCTGCAGACTGGATTGCAAGCTAGAGCTTACAGCAGTTTGCTTCTTTCGTGAACTGTTAACTGGATAAGAACTACTTGGATGATCACCTTAAATGATATGGGAACAGGAACCGCCCACAATTCATGTGGCTTTGCGCCAAATTCCGGAGAAATTAGGTTTGGGATTAAGGTGAGGGTTAGAGTTAAGAGCATTTCTTTGGGTCTCCGACTGGCATGCCAATTGGGAACTCCCGTATTACAATCTCGTCACATAAAAATGCTATAGTTTCCGTGAGGGAATTTTAGTGAATACAGATGCGGCATTTAAAGACAACATTCTTTTCCCAGTAAGATTTGTTTTTTTACGGAATTGATGAATTCAAACGTGTCCTGTGGTTCTATTTGGTGTTAAATCGGCTTAGAGTTAGAATTACGTTTGAGGGTAAAGTCCAAGTTGGGGTTCGAGTCACCATTACGCTAAGGGTTAACGTTTGGGTTCGAGTAAGCTCTACTCTTCAGGTTTGTGGTAGGACTTGGATTATGATTTAGGTTACAGTTTAGTTTTATGTAAGGTTGGGTGTCCAACCTAAGACACGGGAATAAATGTCATTACTGAACTTTATCGTAAGACCACTTAGTTGTTGTGGGCGTGGCAGTCCTATACCCGTGTCCTGTCTAGACGGCCATACAAGTAATTCTTATAATTAACCAAAATTCTGAAGTGTTTTTGATTCGAAATAAAATACTCAAGTAATACTTAAAAATGAGAGACATTTGTAGTACTTAAGCAGTCTTTTGTTAAAGCGCGTTTTATCCAACCGGCTAGAAAGACGCTCATTCAAAGCTGGCATGCTGACGGGAATTAAATATCTCAGGATAGGCTGCATGATTATAAATGTTACAAGTATGCTTGCGTAATACCTTACGAAGCGAAAACATACTTCAGAACTCCAAGTGACAATTAATGAGCTAGACAATCTACTGTATGTTCTTCATTCCATCCTGCTAGAGCGATGAAATCTGATCCCACGTTATGACAACCTCCTGTATTTTTATGTGAATGCTCACTGCCACCTGAACTTATCAGTGTCCCCTTAGTAAATTATCAATTACTGCCCCGCTAACCTCTGGATCATCAAAGGTCCTTGCTTTCGATAATCGTACCTCGCACTCATCATTAGTCCTGTCAAACAGAGAGCTTTGCAGCCATATGGTAGATGGATGCAGCTGAGTAAACCTAAACACGTTGTTGGTAATGTGCCTCTAAATTTTGTTTGATTGACAACAGTAAAAAAAATGGTCAACGTATGACATTTTAGTCGGTTTTCTCTTTCTCCTGAAAAGCAAGTGGAGACACGCGAATTTTTACAAATGTCTTTACAGACCGTACTTGCTTCTACATAGAGCGTCAATAGCCTTTACCAGACGAAAAATGAGCTTTAAAGGTTATCAGAAACGGTCTCATTAACTAGGTTTAGCTGCATGATGAAAAAAATTCTATAGGTAGCCTAGTGAGAAAAGTGAAGATAATGCAAACAGTAATATATAAGCCCTGAGCTGTATTCAAACGTCAGGGTGGAACGTTAAACTGTCGATGCAAAAATATAAAGGATTTTGGCAGTTTTTACGATAGGACATGGTGAACTTGCGAAAAATTGAAAACAGGATAAGTATTCCCGTGTTTTAGCACTTTGACAAAAATGCATGGTGCCCTAGTGAGTTCATCCTATTAAATCCTGCAACCCTGTGTACTCCCCCATCCCTTTCGGATATTGTCCTTGGTGGTGGGTTTGAGACTGATTCCGAATGCTCATGTGAACCAAATTTGACTTCTATCTATAGAGTTGTCTTCTTTTTAAATTTACGTTTCGTTTACCTGTCTTAAAAGCAATTTTTGGTATGTACTCTAGGTGCAGAAAACAAAAGTGCTCTCACAATAAGATTTGTTTTAGACAGGCACTGTTTGAGGCTAAGTGTACTAGGAACGCCGCAGCAGTTACGGTCCAGTCGCGTTTTAGAGGAGAAGGAGAAAAGACCTCGTGTGTTCCGTGTGAAAACACAGGGGTAGTCAGAGCCCCGTGGCATGTCCGTCCATTAGGAGGGTGTGAACGTGGATGAGAAATCACCAGTGAGTGCCAGTTTAGTCAATGATTTGGGGATAGCCGAGTTTGTGGGCTGTCTCAGAGGCAGCATGCGCCCATATTCGCAGGATCGAGGGTCCTGATAACGTGATTCCTAGTGGGATAAAGGTGCCGGGGGCGGAAGCGCCTACATCGGTCAGCAAAGTCAACAAAGATTCTTTTGAGCAAGATGACAGGGGCGGAAGGTGTCAGATTACCTCCCTCTTGTACTGTCTACGTTCCTATCGTCTTGTCAAGGGGTAGCGCTACGCACGAGGTGCTCGGCATGTCCGAAACTCCCAGGTGGCTCAGAAACTGACAGGGATAGGGACGTAAGTCGTATTTTGTACCAGAAACAGTAGCTGTCCTAACTCATGAAATCTTATGGATTTCATGAGTTACGGCCTGTAACGAAAAAACAGCGCACGCTGCGTCCCCCAAAACGTTACATCAGTAAATAATCGCTCGTTAGGAAAAAAATAAGGCTTATTGTGCTTTATAAATTTATATTACATTGTCTAGAAATACTATTTTTTAGAAAATGTACAAATTACGAAATTGTAAAAAATCGATCATGTGGAGTAAACTGAAGATTTTAATGTATAGAAAGCCTGAACATGCACCTAAACGAGTGATTAAAGCATAAAAAGTAGAATTACTTTTGAAAATAGTCTTTTCCAGAGTTTCACACATGCATATTCATCGAGGTTAAGCACAACGAAAAATATGGCCGTCATCAGGCAGCCTAAGATGCGAGTGCATATTCCCACACCGTTTCACGAGAATTGGCCATTTTTCTGCCGTTTGTTCATTGTCTTAGATGCCTTTGGCCGAGGCAAACAGATTTTCGCTTGATTGTGCCGATAGGGATGTCATATGAATATAATATTTCATAAGCTTACATGTTCACACTTACTAATAAATTAAAATAGAATCGTCTTTTGTAACCATAAACGTACCGTTTTGTGCATATAAAGAGGACTTTTCTATTGTTAAATTTCTTTAGAACTATTTCGGGTTTTCTATTACGATAAGTTTCAGATCGTCTTTGAAAATTTGGTGAATTCTTTACGATTTTTAATGTCTTCAGTTGACTGCACATAAAGTTTTATTCCTTTCGATATAACTCCTTCAAAATAAGATATTTCTTTAAAGCACTTGCAGAAGTAGTTACTTTTTTGGACATTCTTTGTAAGGCAGCTGGTCATCTAGGTCTGATTTGGAGACTCACTCAAACATGAACACCAGCTGTCAAGAAAAATGAACGTTCACAACGAAAGCTAGGAAAATATATGCCTTTAATTAGTTTTTAAAAAAAACTTTCTATAATAATGTACCTTTTAAAAAAGTGCTTTCATTAGATGTTTCGCTCTCGAAGGTCTGCGTACTTAACGTTTTTTCCAAGGGGAAGTCAAGGAAAAACTGGGAACGTTTGACAGATTTTTTCACTTCACTAAAAAGTAGGGATACTATTTTTACTGAAAATTAAAGATTTCACTTCTCTCTTTCTATTGGAGCGTTCCTCATTGTATTTGCTTACTTCTCAGTATTTTTTAAGATTTCAAACACAAAAGAGAGTGGCCAAATATGTACTAAGATGTTGCGATAAAATATCCGCCCCTTCCGTTTTAAGCTTCCTTATTCATTTATAGTCAACTACAGACCTAAATTGTATTGACAGACTTCGCATACGCCGTGACAGCAAAAAGTGGCGGCATGTCATCGCGTATCTTTTATATGCGCGTTTAGGGTCCTAATTATCGGTGTGGTAAACCAAAGTACATTCACACAAGTTTATTACGGTGTTTTTTTGGTAATAAACGTCATAAATGTGCAAGATTTAATTTTTTAGAGTAAATCTACCCTTGGTTTTTTCCGCAAACAACCTGCATTCACCTGATTTTCATGAAAATAAAACAAAATGTTCCGTTCTCCGAAGGAATATACTCCAAATTTTTCCGGCTTATATTCATGTTCATTCATAGTACTGCGCACAAAAACAAAATGTTTTGATCAGTAGTTTTGACTAGCCTAGGAAAATTCCTGGATAGCAAGAAACTTCGGATTTTACCCCATGTAGCCCAGTTTTCTCATCAATTAACCGATCTGATCTCGTTATTATTAAACAGCTTTCTGTGTCTGCTCTGCTACTACCTTGAATTCTAATATATAAACGTTTCATGAGTTAGGCAATCTACTGTACTTAGATCAACCAGACTTCGAAGCATAAGAAGCTGATATATTTAGGTCTGTCGTTAAGATGTCTAACCACTGCCAAGCAGCTTTTGGATAACAACTAGCCGAATCATCTTGTTGTAGAACGGTTACTGGATGAAATACGTAGACCAAGGATTGCGTCGATAAAAGCTTGATTTGTCCGTTATTCCGTCAGCTGAAACACACACAAAAGCCAGAGGAGTCGATCAGGTTTACCCCTATCAAGCTATTCTCGGTGCTTCTGTAATGCTCAGACCGTAGCCCTTTCTCACCTTTAGCCACACGACGTCATACAAAGAGTAGACACACCTTCAAGATTTTCTTGCCTAACCAGTGTGCGTGTCCCTAAGACAGTTCTTCTGACGCCGGAGTTTAAAAAACTGGATCAGTGCTCTAGACATCAGGCGAATTTAGAGCTCGGAGGTTTTTTAATCCGATAAAACTTTGGTTTTATTCAAATAAGCTTAGTTTTCGTTTTTGCTCTCTGGTTGGTCCTCTGTGACTAATGATCGTTCAGTGTTCCTGTGAATGTTCTTAACTTTTCGGCAGTCTGTTTCGGTTCTCTTGTGAGGGTTAGGTTTCATTCCTGTCGTCGGAGATGTGTCGTCACAGAGAATCAATCACTTGAGGTCTTTCCAGTGTACAAATTTCCTTCGGCAGCATGTGTGACAGAAGAAGCTTCGAGTCTGACGCCCCGAGGGCCTATTGAAGTGGCCGCAATACCGGTGACTGACAGTACACAGCCAGGACAACTACAAGCTTAAAAATTGAAAGAGCCCTTCTACGCGTGCCACACGCGCCCTGGTCCCAATTAGGTGTGCCAGGCTTTCCGGTAGCGCCGAAGAGGCCAGTTCTGGGAAATAGCATTATGAGAATTAGATAGGTTGGCTGGAACAAGAAGGATATTGGCTTGATGACCGTTTATCACGCTAAAAAATAAACAGTGGTGGTGATTTCACGAAAATTGACGACTTGGGCGTGGACTAACAAGCACTCATCACATCAAACCCAACCTCAACTATGAACGTGAGTTTTTTTAATTGTCACTGTGTCATGGTGCCCCCTCCTTCCAATCTGCGACTGCATTTGATGATGAGTACGAATGAGAATCCGAAACGCAGGTCAATAATTTCCTTCTTATGATGGCTCAAAGCTCCAATAAGTGTGAGTTTCGCTAAAAAAAGATGATTTATTTACAGTCTGACTCTTAGTCCAGTGAAGAACTAAGTTATACCAGCTGCGAAAGTTTGTGTGTCGGATTTGTTATAAATGAGGTCGGTTAACCATCTGGTGAGGGGACTGGATGCAGTGGCCGACATGGCGACGTCATTTGCTGTTGAAAGACTGTTAGTTGAAAGGCCTAGACAACTCACTGAACAGCGTAGTCACACTCTGTTTGCCCACATCGAAAGTATAACAAGAGGATGTAGCCACAGAGCTTACTCGTTGGCAGCCTGTGAAAAGAATTCTACAATTTCTTACTCGCTATGAGTACCAATCTCCACACTATTCGCGTCAAGATACGACGGTTGGGAATTTTAAGGGTCCCAAATCAGAAGGCAGGGATTAACAGTTAGTTGGTTAAGCTTTTCTGAAGGGGAGATTTTTAGGCAATATAGACAATTAAGTTGCAGTAAGCGCTCTCATCAGGTACTTGGGTGTGTCATTATCCACCGATGGGACTTTTAACCCTCAGTGAGTGTGTGTTTTGTCACCTGCAGCCAATCCTCCTATGAGGCAGTTAAACGATGGGAATGTGAGGCTGACAGAAAGGCTGCATGATAAAGCGCCGGTGATGGAGATCGTGTGAGCGGACTGCAATAACTAATTTTGATAAGTTCGGTGGTCACTTTATAGGGGTGATCTCGAAACGTCAGCACAAAGCCGAGAGCACCAGCTTGGCAGTATTTGGAACTCTTCGAAAGTTATATGGGTTTAAAGTACCTTTCATTGCGTTGTGATTAAACTTTCTTCCCATTAGGCGTTCCTGTTTGACTTACATTCAAAAGTATTTGCCAGCGGAACACGAGTCTTTGCATCTGATGGGCTACGTCAAGTAGCTGGTTTAGAATCTAACATAAATGTCCTGCTTAGATGAATGCTCTCATCCTAGTGACTTATGACTGCAGCAGTCGTATCTACGGCCACTTATTATGCACTGTGGTTTTGTTGCTATGGGTGACCGGGGACAGTGAAATATACTAAACCCCTAACATCGGAATCTAGACAGGTATGCCTCTCGGCATGTTCAATCGCAGCCTCCATCCCTCGAAAAGCTCCAAACTTAGCACATTGAGTATTCCAACAGACCGATTTATCCGACGTGCCAAAGGAAACAGACTTTAACTAGCATAAAGTCGGTCGCGTATGCAAGCTCATCTATCAAGCCTAGAGGCAGTGGGCTAGACGGTCGTTGATAAAAACCAGTACAGACTAAGACAACCACTGTTGTGGGGGGAGGGATTAAGGTTGCTTGATGCAGGATTTTTTGCGCTTATTCTGCCTTCATTCAGTCTATCATTAACCACCACCTCTAACCAGAAACACAAACATGTACTCACACACGGCGCAGATTGGTCACAGATGGGTCTATTGGTTGGATCATGAGCACTACATTGAAGCAAAGTTCATCAGTGTCTGACACAGAGTGGATATTTATTCCAGCAGGAACCGGCCCACACCGATCTATTGGCTTCCTGAAGAAAAGAAGTTCTGTATGGGTGGCAAAGGTCATGAACAGGCAACCAATTACCAGGTCAAAATAGACAAAATTATGATAGCCTTTTTGCAGTTTTTCCGCTGCTTGCAATCTCTCACTCATAACTCTGAGCTTTGTTTGTAACCAGAAACTACGCACGTCGTCCGCGACCTATGCCTTACCAGGTTGGACATCGATGCCAGCAAAATGCCTTTCATGGGTGACTTTCGCGGCCCACTACACTCTCTTCGATGCATCCGGTAATTATTCGTGTAGGGAGACCGGAGACCCCGAATGTGGTGTTAAGAATTTGGAACCTGAGACCCTCTGAGGTAACAGCTGTACATTGATCAATGTTTAGTGTACAGGACTCAGTCATGGCCCCTTATAGCAGCTGCCGTTGCTCAAGGTCATGGTCGCTTTACTCCATAATGTCAGGAATGGCTACCATTTTAGTTTGAATTTAATTTTTATCGTTCTGCCTCTTTTTCCTACGAAAAGTGCTCTGCCCTAGTTGCGAAAGGGACATATCTCTTCGCTATCATCCCCTGCACATACACTGGTGACCCTTGACGCTGTAATAGTAGGCTTCGTCGACAACTGTGTTTCTATACTGCTTTGACGTCTAACTTCTGTCGTTGTTCCTTTAAAGGAGATGAAGTAGGAGGTGCCGAGTTTCCCGTGGCTACTTAGGAAGTGGGGTATTTTTGTTCTAGGTAGGAAGTGAGGAAGGAGATTAGAGTCATTTCACCACACCCTAGGCAGTCGCACCGTCCCTACTTGCTTGTCTGTATATTAGTTAGGTGTCCTTACAAAGGGCTGCGAAGCAGATGCACCGGTTCAACGTGGGGACCACATCAAGGCACGGAATGCGTAGCCAGGGTTGCGCACCCATTCTAAATATCACATAAGGACGCCGTGGGGGCACGTCTCACCAGCCACCTCTATCCGATCCCGCTTCTGGTATTCATGATTTGGTCATGACACAGGGCGCAGGGGAATGGGGAAGGAAAGAATGCGGTAGATGTTTCGCAAGTCTACATTCATTATTAAATACTTCACGTTCTAGCTATTGTCCCCGCGCCTACCCTACTGTGATGCACATGGTCGTGTTCATAGAGTACTCGGTTAGCTTGTCCTTAGGTGCCCTTAAAGCCATAATTTTATTCAGTCAGCAAAATCCTTTGCTCTCTTTGGTGGATTTGTGGCCGCCTTCCCACGATTCATTCAATCAGAGTGTATAGACATAACTGGTAGAAGTGAACAGTAGTTCAAAAGAGGGAGATGTGATCACTGGAACAAGAAGTCCATTGACCTGACGTTTCGAATTCTCACTTGAACCCATCATCAGAGACAGTCGCAGGATAGTGACATGAAAAGCGCAATATTTATAGGGTGCAGTGGCCAGTACTTGTGCTCATCGCTTGGAGTTGTAGTTGACGCGATGATTACTTTTCAGACAGTACCCGAACCGTTGGCCATTCAAGGTGTGATGAGTATTTGGCAGTTGGGTTCAATGTCACCGTGACTTCTTGTCACCCGCACTCTCTCTGTAGGCCTGCCGTGTGTGGGTCTAGTGGGCGTATCCCGTTTAAGACTATCCCCAATTGTCAGAACATCGATTAAGTCAAGGCCATAAATACATTCTATCATAAACTGCCGGCCAGCTGTTGGAAAGAATAATTCAGTTTTATCTTTATCCGTAATCTCCTTTGGACAATACTAATAAAGAGTTGCAACACCTAAATGGCTCCGAATTGAGTCACCAAGCACCATGGTGTGAGTAGGTTTCATTAACCGATCAATGAACATACTTCCAACCTAGTTAATATTCCTGAGCATAACCAAGGGGATGAAGAACCCAAGGTTAAGTGATTATAGTGCTGGACTTACGTTCGTTTAATAACCAAAATAATGTGGCTTCGAACCTCACGTGTCCCAACACCTGGTATTTGGTAAGGCGGGATGATGACGGTTAATTAGTCAGAAATGACCCCTTCAGTCGTCCTTGTCTTTGTCAGTAATCTCCTGCTGCATTTATTAGTGATGGCTGAGGGCCTGTTTTTGGAGCTATAAACGTTGCCCCAAAACTCCACTAGACTAGCAAATCCCGTTAACCAAGCGGTTTATTCCCTTTCAATCTATACGTACTCTCCAGCGCGTAGCTAGCTCAAAGAAGCCCTTTTCTTATGATTATGGTGCTGGCACACAATAGACAACACAAGCTCCTTGGTCGTAGTTTGTGATAGCCTCAACTTAACCCAGTTCGTTAGTGCCATTCATCTATCATCGAAATCGTCTTAGGGGGCAATTAATTTACTTGTAGTCTGTATGAGCTATTGCCTCAAAGGACTCTGCCTATGATGTTTACACATAATCTCTCACCTGCCCGCTTTCATGTCGTCTCCTCAAAATCATTGTGTACCACATCTGCTTTCATTCACAACAGGCAGATATCTTCCTATTCCGGGAATGGTATTAAGCCGTCCCTCACCCAAAAAGTTACAACCAATCAATAGCGTCAGATCTTTCATCTTGTTTATCCCCTCAGGGTCTTTTCTACTGGTCTTCGTTTGGTCATGCTTTTTCTGTGTCTCCTTTGTCCTCTTCTCCATGATATCGTTCCTTGCGCAATCCAAACGCCCTCGCGTGCATCAACCTCATCCGCTTATGCAAAGGGAATTTGGATGCGTATGTGGAGACTTAGGCTAAGGTGTGCAAGCTTTCATCTACGGAACCAATAGCAACACAGCTCACGAGGGTAATTGGAGGACTTAACGCCTCTATATACTGTCGTGTCGATGGTCTCATGCCGAAATTAGACATTCTACTACATATATTCGCTCGTTGGTTACCTAGCAGGTCATTTTCACAGAGAACCATGCGTGCTATGTTGGTTATGTTCATATCAAGGAGATGTGTAGTAAAGGCTTGGGTTTCATTTAAAGTTAGATTTAGGCTTCGGAGCCTGTATCTCGAGGCCCCACCCGTATAAGTTCTAGTACCGCTCATTCGCATAGGACACGTTCCCTGGGTCATCTGTTGCCAATACCGACTTCAGAACATATCCATATCTTGAGTGACATAGATTCCATCTGCACGGGCTGGGACCATTGTAGCGGTAATCTTACCCTGAGAGCACTAAGTTACGCCGTCAAATGGCGGCCTTTCAAGTCCTGGTTGTGATTGGGTTGTTTGTGGTGTGGGATATTCAGGGAATGTCGTTAAGATGAATTCGACAAAATCGGCCTTACTGTCTGTCTTTCGACATGTGCCACACACAACCTGGTCAGGCACTCGAAAATGCTTCCCACAAACAGAAGAAATGCATGTCTTCTGCATGTGATGTGGGGCAGGTTTGAGTGTGTGTGTGTGTGTGTGTGTGTGTGTGTGTGTGTGTGTGTGTGTGTGCCCCCTAAACGGGCCACGTGGTAGATGCGTTGGACCAACACGGGGGCCACATCAGGGCATGGCATGCGTTATTCGGGTTGCGCTCCCATAACAAATGCCGAACATGGAGGTGTGGTGGCGCGCCTAGGGGCGGCTAGGACTTATGGGACCCAGCCGCGCCAGCCACCTGCGTCCTCTCCCGCCTCCGGTCTTCTTGACTCTGTCTTGACACCGGGCTCAGGTGGGGGAGGAGGAGAGAGTGCGGTAGATGCAGCGCAAGTCTACTATCACTTTAAACTAAATCACGCGCAAGTCATCGTCCCTGCTCAACTTTCCCATAAGTATACGATGGACATCGTCGGACTACGACGGTCGAACTGTCGTGTGTCTCCTCCTTAGGTGGCCCCCTAAACGGGCCACGTGGTAGATGCGTTGGACCAACATGGGGGCCACATCAGGGCATGGCATGCGTTATTCGGGTTGTGCTCCACTAACAAATGCCGAACATGGAGGTGTGTTGGCACGCCTAGGGGCGGCTAGGACTTAGGGGCCCAGCCGCGCCAGCCACTTGCGTCCTCTCCCGCCTCCGGTCTTCTTGACTCTGTCTTGACACCGGGCTCAGACTGAGAGTCAGGCTGCAATGGCTCCTTCTTAATGTGGCCTTTATGGCACTCCCACTTCATGAGATCCGAGCCAGGTGGGAAGGTACACCCAGGGTCGGCTGCGGCCGCACCAGCCACCTGCGACCTTTCCCGCCTCCGGTCTTCTTGACTCTATGATGGCACCGGGCTCGGGTGGGGGAGGAGGAGAGAGTGTGGTAGCGATAAGTGCTGTGGACTGGAAGATTGCCAACCGACAATTACACACAGACCTCGCAGTCAGTCCAATGCATGTTGTTTGGAGTGGCTGACTGGTAGTCTCAGCGTCAGGCTGCGATGGCTCCCTCTTAACATGACCTCTGGCTATCTCACACATGTGAGATGTAAACCGTTCAACCCCCTGTTGTGTGAAATCCTGATGCTTGTGTTTGGGGGGCCAGTTCGTGTACGTAGTATACGTAGACGAGGTCACCAGTAGCTGTGCCCACTCTCACATCAGACAACTCACTTGCTCGGACGGTTGTCTGATTGTGGGAGTGGGGGAGATAATGAGGTCGACAGCTCAGCGCATTTTCCTCACTATAAGCAAGCTGACGCGCTCAAAACCACCACGGTACGCTCAAAACCCGGGCTTGAAAGATTACCAGCTGACTGTATAACTCGGGCCGCGTGTTCAGCCTAGCATGCGTGTTTGTGCAGAGTGGCTGACTGGCGGACTGAGAGTAAGGCTGCAATTGGTTCTTCTTAATGGGACCTTTATGGCACTCCCACTCAGTTGGGATCCGAGCCACCACTCCCTGTGTTTTAATATTCTTGTTTTGTGTTCGACTACAGTGCGTGGGCCTGCGCCCGCTCCCATCTCCGGTCTTCTGGACTCTGTCTTGACACGGGACCGAGGTAGGGGGAGAGAAAAAGAGATTGAGGTAGATGCAATGCAAGTCTACTCTCACTGTAATCCAGTGCAAACCACTGTCCTGGCACCCCCATGTAATGAAGCATACGGTGGACATCATCGAACTACGATGGTTGGATTTTCGTTTGTTTTATATAAGTTACTATGGTGAGGTGTGTTAATGGAGTTTCGGTGTGCGATTTTGCGCAGCAAGTGACCTTGCGCTTCATTTCTAGAAGATTAAAGCCATTTTCAGCGTAAGGATTATGGTTGCGGTTACGAGGGTTAGGATTATGAAGGTTGGCGTTATGGTTGCAATCAGAGCTGAAAGACGGAAGTAACCAATCCCCTGACATTTAACGCAAGGCCATCTTTAGTGGAGGTGGTCTATAGTTCGTGTTCAACGTCAGAAAAAAGGAAAAATGACCACGTCCTATGAACCAATCCAGTATGCATATTTTTAACTGACTCTACGTCTATGTGGTTTCCAAGCCAAATCCTCCTTTCCCCCGACGACAGTTTTGACCGTCGGGAAACTTCACCAGTAGGGCATCCCGAACTGCAGCAAAATACCATGAACCATAGACTTAGCTGTAACTTGAATTGCCCTTAGCAGTCAGACACGTTCCTGGAGCTTAAACCACAAGCTCAGTCAACTCGCTTGCTCAAACGCGTAGGGGTGGAATGGCAGGAATTTCGCAGAGGAGGGTGGGGGTCTGTGGAGAGGACTGCAGAGGACTGTTGGAGACACGTGTGTGTGTGTGTGTGGGTCCGGAGAATATGGATCTTGGTATGGCATGAAGGCTAGAGATTGAGTTGAGTTAGGAGCTTGGTTAGTTAGGGCTATGATTATGCAAATTGGTGTTAGACTTAGACTGACGTTCAGGAATGAAGTTCAGGCATGTGAGTGGGTAACGTCCTGGAAGTTAGCGCGAGGCCACCTGTAGTACTGGGGAGAGCCTCAGCTCCGTGCCCGACAGTAAAGCTTATAGTACAAGTGAAACGTCCGATGATAGCCTTTCGTCCGGCCAATTTTTCCGTCTGACATAGTGACGCACGTCAGAGTTAGTAGGATTAGGGTTAGAATTTCCGTTAGGAGGGTTAGGGTTGCGCTTGAGCTAGGAGGGTAAGGGTTAGTGTTTGGGTTAGGAAGGTAAGGATAAGTGTTTGATTTAGGAAGGTAAGGGTTAGTATTTGGATTAGGAGGGTTAGAGTAAGTGGTTGATTTAGGAGGGTTAGGGTTAGTGATAGAGTTAGGAGGGTAAGGTTAAGTGTTTGATGTAGGATGGTTAGGGTTAGAACTTGGGTAAGGAGGGTTAGGTTAGTGAAAGAGTTAGGAGGTTTAGGGTTAGCGATAGAGCTAGTAGGGTTAGGGTCTCTATTTGTGTTAGCAGGGTAAGGTTAAGTGTTTGATTTAGGAGGGTTATAGTTAGAATTTAGGTAAGGAGTGTAAGGGTCAGTGTTTTATTTAAGAGGGTTAGGGTTAGTGATAAAGTTAGGTGGGTAAGGAGTTTTTAGGGTTAGCGATAGAGTTAGGAGGGTTAGGGTTAGTGTTTGGGTTAGGAGTTTCAGGGTTAGCGATAGAATAAGGAGGGTTAGGGTGAGTGTTTGGGTTAGAAGGGTTAGGGTAAGTGTTTGGGTTAGAAGGGTTAGGGTAAGTGTTTGGGTTAGGAGGATACGAGTAAGTGTTTGGGTTAGGAGGGTTAGGGTAAGTGTTTGGGTTAGGAGGGTAAGATTAAGTGTTTGGGTTAGAAGGGTTAGGGTAAGTGTTTGGGTTAGGAGGATAAGAGTAAGTGTTTGGGTTAGGAGGGTTAGGGTAAGTGTTTGGGTTAGGAGGGTAAGATTAAGTGTTTGGGTTAGAAGGGTTAGGGTAAGTGTTTGGGTTAGGAGGGTAAGATTAAGTGTTTGGGTTAGAAGGGTTAGGGTTAGTGTTTGGGATAGGAGGGTAAGGTTAAGTGTTTGATTTAGGAGGGTTAAGGTTAGAATTTGGGTAAGCAGGGTTAGGGTTAGTGAAAGAGTTAGGAGGGTAAGGATTAGTGTTTGGGTTAGGAGGGTTAGGGTTAGTGTTTGGGTTAGGAGGTTTAGGGTCAGCGTTAGAGTTAGGAGGTTTAGGGTAAGTGTTTGGGTTAAAAGGGTAAAAGTAAGCGTTTGGGTTAGGAGGGTAAGGGTAAGTGTTTGGGTTAGAAGGGTAAGGGTAAGTGTTTTGGTTAGGAGGGTAAGGTTAAGTGTTTGATTTTGGAGGGTTAGGGTTAGAATTTAAGTTAGGAGGGTTAGGGTAAGTGTTTGGGTTAAAAGGGTAAAAGTAAGTGTTTGGGTTAGAAGGGTAAGGGTAAGTGTTTTGGTTAGGAGGGTAAGGTTAAGTGTTTGATTTTGGAGGGTTAGGGTTAGAATTTAAGTAAGGAGGGTTAGGGTAAGTGTTTGAGTTAGGAGGTTAAGGGTAAGTGTTTTGGTTAGGAGTTTTAGGGTTAGCGATAGAGTAAGGAGGGTTAGGGTTAGTGTTTGGGTTCTAAGAGTTAGGGTAAGTGTTAGGGTTAGAAGGGTTAGGGTAAGTGTTTGATTAAAGAGAGTTAGGGTATGTGATAGATTTAGGAGGGTAAGGATTAGCGTTTGGGTTAGTAGGGTTAGGGTTAGTTTTTGGGATATGAGGGTAAGGTTAAGTGTTTGATTTAGGAGGGTTAAGGTTAGAATTTGGGTAAGGAGGGTAAGGGTTAGTGAAAGAGTTAGGAGGGTAAGGATTAGTGTTTGGGTTAGGAGGGTTACGGGTTAGTGTTTGGGTTAGGAGGTTTAGGGTTAGTGTTTGGGTTAGGAGATTTAGGGTCAGCGTTAGAGTTAGGAGGTTTAGGGTAAGTGTTTGGGTTAAAAGGGTAAAAGTAAGTGTTTGGGTTAGGAGGGTAAGGGTAAGTGTTTGGGTTAGGAGGGTAAGGGTAAGTTTTTTGGTTAGAAGGGTAAGGTTAAGTGTTTGATTTTGGAGGGTTAGGGTTAGAATTTGTGTTAGGACGGTTAGGGTTAGTGATAGAGTGAGGAGGGTAAGCAATAGAGTTAGGTGGGTAAGTGTTACTGTTTGGGTTAGTAAGGTTAGGGTGTGTTTGGGTTAGTAGGTTTAGGGTTAACGATAGTTTTAGGAGGGTAAGGATTCGTGTTTGGGTTTGGAGGGTAAGGGTTAGTGATAGAGTAATGAGGGTTAGGATTAGTGTTTGGGTTATGAGGGTTAGGGGTAGTTTTTGGGTTAGGAGTTTGAGGGTTAGCGATAGAGTTAGTAGGCTTAGGGTCTGTATTTTTGTTAGCAGGGTAAGGTTAAGTGTTTGATTTTGGAGGGTCAGGGTTAGAATTCGGGTTAGGATGGTTAGGGTTAATGTTTGATTTAAGAGGGTTAGGGTTAGTGATAGAGTTAGGAGGGTTAGGGTTAGTGTTTGTATTAGGAGTGTAAGGTTATGTTTTTGATTTAGGAGAGTTAGGGTTAGAATTTGGGTAAGGAGGGTTGGGGTTAGTGATAGACTTAGGAGGATAAGGATTAGTGTTTGGGTTAGGAGCGTTAGGGTAAGTGTTTGGGTTATGAATTTTAGGGTTAGCGATAGAGTTAGGAGGGTTAGGGTTTGTATTTGTGTTAGCAGGGTAAGGTTAAGTGTTTGATTTAGGAGGGTTAGAGTTAGAATTTGGGTTTGGCGGGTTAGGGTAAGTGTTTTGGTTATGAGGTTTAGGGTTAGTGATAGAGTTAGGAGGGTAAGGGTTAGTGTTTGTGTTAGGAGGCCTAGTGTTAGAATTTTGGTTAGGAGGTCAAGGTTAAGTGTTTGATTTTGGAGGGTTAGGGTTAGAATTTGTGTTTGGAGGGTTAGGGTAACTGTTTGATTTAAAGGGTTAGGGTTAGTGATAGAGTTATGAGGGTAAGGATTAGTTTTTGGGTTAGAAGGCTTAGGGTTAGCGATAGAGTTAGCGATAGAGATAGGAGGTCGAAGTTTTTTTAACATATGATTTAGGAAACTTAGGGTCAGCGTTACCTTCGAGTTAGGTGGGTTAGGGTTATCGTAAGATTTAGAAGGGTTAGTGTTTAAGGTGTTATTAAGGAGGGTTATTGATCGAGTGTGAGGTAGTAGGGTTAGGTTTATTGATCGAGTGTGAGGTAGTAGGGTTAGGTTTATTGATCGAGTGTGAGGTAGGAGGGTTAGGTTTATTGATCGAGTGTGAGGTAGGAGGGTTAGGTTTATTGATCGAGTGTGAGGTAGGAGGGTTAGGTTTATTGATCGAGTGTGAGGTAGGAGGGTTAGGTTTATTGATCGACTTATGGTTTGATTAGGAGGGTTAGGGTTAGTTTTTCGGTTAGGAGGGATAGGAATATCGTTAGAGTTGGGAAGACAAGTATTAAACTTAGAGTAAGGAGGGTTTGGGTTAGCGATGAAGTTAGGAATAGGGTTAGTTGGGGCTAGGACTGAGAGAGTTAGCGTTAGGTTTAGAGTGAGGTCCGGGTTAAAGGTAGGATGTGAGAATATTTAACCCTTCCCCCTGGAATTTAGCGTGAGGTCACCTGTAGCAGTGGGAAGGTCCGCATTTTTGTGTCCAACAGGAAAGTTTATACTATAACCAGAACGTCTGACAACCGCACTTTGTTCAGCCAATGTTTCTGTCTGACCAATCACTACTCCCACCAACACAAGTCAAATGGGGACCTCTTCAATATAATGCATCCTAGATGTGACCATTGTTAGTGTGCACTGAGTAGTTAACTGACTTTCTGGTTTTATTAAGATATCTGAAACGAACGTGGACCATTTTTTTGTCTTCCACTATTACTGTCCGTAGTGGTCTACAAGTTGTCTTGACAGATCAATTCAGGGCTTATTACAGGAGGTAGTTAGAACGAGCCATCCAAGAAAATTTACTGCCCGTCACTAGTCGCCCTCGCCCAAGAACAAGCAAAGTAGACTTTTCTGTATCACAGAAACTGTTGCATCAGCATTCAGTTGGGTGCGCACAATGAATGTGAAGCTTTACGCAAGAGAGAGAGAGAGAGAGAGAGAGAGAGAGGGGCATTTTCTAAACCAGTTGTAAGCACGCAGATCTGTGTTCTGGAAGACGTAATCCGTCATTTGATATGCACCCTTCCCCAACCACCCGCCGTCTACCAGATTTTGCAAACTAGTGTCGATGATTGTGCTGGGAAGTTCAGCAGATGTGACGGCTATCACGTCAGTCTGTCAGATATAAGAATGTTTTTTAAGGAAGGAGGCGAGAGGCAAAGGAGTGCTTGCTTCTCGCACCCACAGCATGACATCCTGGTGTTTACTGACGCACAATCGCCGCCTACTCTGCCACAAGCCACCGTGAAAATTCTCGATAGGAAGCCCCATAAGTTGTCCAAGTTGTCGTCGGGCTTGTCATTTCAACCACTGCCTAGTATGCCCATATGAATGGCAGAACATTATGCTCTGGCAGGCCTTGCTGTAAGGATGTCAATCCTGGCAGCACAGTCGTGTAAAACCTATTTTTCGAGAATCTGACAGTTGTTGAAACTACCTACCTTTTCATAAAAAAAAGACTGTCACTGAGCTTCACGCCATAGCAGTGCGTGACGTTTCAACTTTTTCACGTTTGTTTTAAATCAAATTACCTGGGCTTCTTAACTCCTAGCAGATGCAGATTAGACTAAAAGCAACACTCAAACCGCACTAGGTATCGCAAACACGATAAATCAAAGCATAGCTCTATCATCCGAGTTCTGTGTTGTTCATTCTGTCCGTTAGAACTTTACCAGTGGAGCTGAGCCCTACCACAGTCATCCCAAAATTTCTTACATAACCCTGGATATTG
This sequence comes from Schistocephalus solidus, assembly GCA_017591395.1. Taxonomy (NCBI): domain Eukaryota; kingdom Metazoa; phylum Platyhelminthes; class Cestoda; order Diphyllobothriidea; family Diphyllobothriidae; genus Schistocephalus; species Schistocephalus solidus. Next base: position 76,952 of record WEDG01007918.1, read on the forward strand.
TAGTAATGAACCCTGCCCATATATATCAGGATAATCATATGCTCTGTCATATCACCAGACGTAATCACCAGTATTTTTGATGTGTGAATCCACCGGGGCTCATTGTCTTTAAGTGTATATATTTCGCAATAGTCAAGTGACGGCAAATCCATTGTAGCCTAGGGAGAGAAAAAGACCGTGTATTGTATCACTTCTGTAGTCGATAATTAAACGTGGACATCTATCCACAGAACGTAAATAGCATAGGTTTCGGGATGTTTCAGGCTTGTGCACTCCAATAGGTGGATTGGTTATCATGCTGGCAGGTTGGTGCAAACTATTAATCTGGAAAATAAAAAGTATAGGGTTATCTTTATAGGTTCCCTGTGGGGCTAAATAATTTTAACCATTTTCCTGGTCATTTTGAGGATTAGTTTGCGGTTATTTTTCTATTCTCTAATACCTGTTTGGAGAAAAGGCATTTAAAAGAAGTGTTAATCGAAGCTTTTGAAAGATTTTAACAGCAGTATTCATGCTCATTGTAAAGTCCTACATACCTGCCTCTTTAGGAGTTTATTTCTTTCTCAAAATTTGATTTTTTCATAATTTTTCCGCAATTTATTCTTTACGAACGAACCTAGCTCGTTTTCAAGCCACATTTAGAGCCTCAAATTTTAAATAAATGAATTACGTCTTGCTAGTATGAAGCTGACATTTTAGATGGTTTTTAACCATCGTAGTTTCCTTATCCATATGCTTATGCAAGTCTGATTTCACAGATAAATTCATCACATCTATTTTTTGATCGTTCACTAGGCATTACCTTCTATCTCGTGACTACAAATTTTGAGTGAAAATTAGATACCAAAATTAATGAAACATCATTCATATGTACCTCCAAGTAAAGAACTATACCTGAGACAACTGAGACAAAAACTTCTTATCCTTAATGCCTATTGTCCCGAGACACTTTATAAGTTTTCTTAAATTCTGCATCACTTGCTAGAAAGAATGAAGCAAATTTTCATTTCCTGCAGTCATTTTGGGAGATTTTTCCCGCAACTTTTGTTTGAAACGTGAACGATAGTTTGACAACAACACATATTTCGGTATCAGCTGTATTGTTTTAAACGTAGCTGAATTTTCCAGTTGTTTTATTGACGTGCATTTGCGTACTCCTTGTGTAGTTGCATTGTTTGTACAAAGTACTAGAAAACCGCTCACAATGTAAGTTCTCCCAAACTCGCATATTTTTCTGTTTCCTAACGAGAAGTAATTTTTTGCATTACAAAAAAGGGATTGTAAACACTGTCTATTCTTAATTGATTCTGTAGTCAAATGTGACCGGCTAAAACTACCCAGTGAACATTACAGTCCAGGTTTTTACCCCTCGGGGTATACTGTGAACACAATCCGGATATAAAGCTTGCTAACTATTAAGCATGACTACTTTTCCGCCGAGACGTTTCCTCAGTTATTAATTATCATGGGAATTTAGTGACTGCCCCTTTTGTCATCCTCCTGCCTCAGGAAATAGGCTGCGGGTTTTCTTTGAACAATGCCATTCGGTACTATTTGAGTCTGTGTGAATTGCTTATTTTTACTTGCCTCTGCAGTGAAGTTCACTGATAGTTAATTAGTTAGGTAGATCGAGGGAATGAATTTGCGAAATTGAGACGCAGCCAGTTGAAAAGTGCAGTTTGGCTAAGTGATTATTTTTAAAAAAATTTAAAATGTTTATTTTAACGCTAAAATTTCAAAACAAACGTTTGTAATTTTGCTCTTAGGTTGAACCCAAACAGTGGGTATTAGTAAAAATCCAGTTTGGATTACTTTGGTCGCTTTCTGCCTTATATATATATGATAGTGTGGGGCTCACCAATCTGCTTAAGGAACATGTATGTTCCATTGTGCCCTGGAGCTCAGACTAGAGCTCTCGTAGGCGGTCGCATAGCGACGTGTAGCACATGATGAAATGGAACCGACAAAGAACAGGGAGACCCTTGTCTGACCCTTGACAGTTAGTCCCAAGGCACAACGGGACGAGTGAGTCCTGTAACCGATCGGTGAGGGCCTAATTACCATTGGTATATATATATATATATATATTGAACAACAGAGGTAATGTACAATCTAAGCTGATAAAATGAAATGGAAGGCCTTTCGGAAACTGGAGTTATACTTGTGAATTTTCGATCTGGTCACATCAACCCGTTACCAAGCGAAATTAATTGGGGGAGTGGAATAATTGCATTGTTGGGGGAAAGCACACCTACCGACGACTTGGGATCCGCATTAACGAACATGACCGACCTGACCCGTTGTCTCTCATGTGTGCACACGCGTTTCAGTGCGATGAGCTATTCAATTGACAGGGGGCTGAATAGCTCGCCAGTGCTAACTCCAACCAGGCGCGTGAATTTCTGGAAGCTTGGTACTCCGACACAAAAACTGCGTCAACTACCGTGTCCATTTGGACGTTCATTTGAAAGCTTGACGTTCAGGGCTGACTGATTTGCGCCCACCTTAAAACAAAGGTTGTTAATCTGTCCTTGAGCATATAGTATCTCCCTGATTCGACATTTGCCCGACACGGTGATCCTCAAATGAAACCCTCAACACCTTCTAACTTCGAGTAGCTGTCACAACACGTCTGTCACACCCCTCTTCCCACATTGCAGTCCATTTGTTGATGTAGTTCTGTGGTCCCAAGCGCTGTAGTGCGATTATTCCACTACTAAGTATTCATTTCGCCTTATGATTGGTTGATGTAAGCAGCTGGAAAATTGTCGAGTACAATTCGATTTCCCGATGGGTAAGCCTCAAATGGGGCAGCCAGCTGAATACGATGCGACCCCCCATCTCGCAGGGTGGCCCACTTAGCGCTCTGTTTGCCTGCTCAAACACCGGTGTGACTATTCATAGATGATCACTCACCGATCGCTAACGAAACTTACTCTTCCCGCCCTGCCATGGGCCTCACTCTCAAACCCCGCCAGCAGCTGCACAGGAACTAGTATAAAAGGCACGTGAACAGTGCCGAAGAAGACTAGGGAGATTGGAATGACCATTTCTGACCCACTAGCCATCATCAGCCAGTCCTATCCAACCCCAATTGGTGCACCATCCGAGGATCGAACCGGCAACCTGTTGGTTAGAAGTCCAACGCTCTAACCTTGAGCCACGGGCTTCTTGTCATGCCGCCTTAGACCCGGAATATGGACATTCTTTGATGAACGCTAACCGATCGTTAGTGGAACTCACTCGTTACGTTTTGCCTTGGGGCCCTTTCTAGAGCCCCGCCAGCAGCCACACAGTGGATAGTAGCATTAGAAGCAGATAAACCATGCTAATCACTTCATGCCAATAGTAACCATAACCCTAGCTATAATGCACCTACTTCTAACCGACAGTTCGGCCTAATATCCCACGATGGCAACCGTGTTTCCACTTGCAGGGATGGCCACCTGCACTCTAGGTAACTTGTAATGAGAGCAGACTAGTGCAGCAGCTCTCATTTTGCCTCCATTTGCTATATGTTGGAGTCAGGCAACGGAACTTTTTCAAAAATTTTACAACTGGTGGTGGGGCATTTAGGGTACTGGGCGCCAACTTGAACCGTCAACGCCTGACACATATCGAGCAAAAAAAAACCCCGGGTTCACACCATCAACTTTTTCACACGCAAGTTCAACGGAGGCTGCGTGCAGGCTGTATCAAACTTCTCCTGATGAAAATTCATACTTTGCCCGTCTTTTTCTATCAATGTTAATTGAACAGATTTTACAACGTAGAAGAATTCAAGAAAAGGTTACCCTAATTGGGACAATTTTTATCTTCCAAAGTCCACACACATACACACACACACACCTGTTCCTTGAATCCTTCCTTGTTGAAGAACAGTACCCATGTCCGTGGGTTTTTGTAAATCTGACCCTCGTTTATTTAAATTTGATTATTTCTCGTTCTCAACGCACTAATCGACTGTAGCTAATTATAATGAGTTTACAATTTGCCGACTCTCCATGTACGTTAAGAACCGTTGGCAGAACACAAATGCAACATTATGGGTGTCTACCAAAAGGCTATCAGGAAGATCTGTGGTCCCATGTTATCCAAGGTTCAACCAAAAGCATCCGAAATGATTATTTTGTACTTTACTAGACACACGGCGAATCGTCTATTAGCGCTCACCGATCGCTAACTGAACTCACTCTCTCGGGGTGTGTCAGCAGCCGCAAAGCGGTTAGTATCATAGACAGAAGAGCATAATAAACCCAAGATAAGGGAGACTGCACGGACTGTCAGTGATAGCCAACCCCAGGTTGTGCACCACCCGAACCCGCGACCTGTTGATCAGAAGTCTAACGCTCTAATCATTGAGCCACCGGCTCGTTGTCTTGCCGGTTCAAATGGGAATTATTGACATTTGTTGGGTGAACGGATCCCAAACTTTCCAATCATTTAACTGATTGATTTTACTGAGAGAATATCAAAATGTCAGGAGCTACGTGTGATGCTTCGGTTTAGATGGTTTTGGTTTGATGTGCTTCTAAAGTCAATATTTGTTTGATTACTACGGAGGTTGGTGTGTTTGTTCACCACCTCATGAGAGACCGGTCAGGTGTTTTACGTCTGATAATTTTGGTTTGTACATACATCACTGACATGGGCTCGAGCATAGTGCAGGGGATATCGGTGGGTGCACATGACGGCCTGTATACCAACTCACAACCTCCTGTCGGCTACAAACGTGCACATTTCATTTCATCTGCAGCTGGCCTTTACCTAGCTAAACTAATTTCGGGTCGCTCATTGGTGAAGCTATGGGACGTACTTATTCTGTGAATATATCCGTTCGTAATCGACGGACCAAAGGCACAATGGGACGATCGGTCAACAACCCACTACAACAGTTAATATACCCGATCGCAACCGGAAGGACGACTAACGCGTTGCTCAATGGCTAGGGTGTAGGACTTCTAACCAACAGGTCGCAGGTTCAAACCTCAAGGGTTGCAACACCTGGGGGTTTGTATGGCTGTATGATGATGGCTCACAAAACCGAAATGGCCATTTCGGTTACCCTCGACTTTGTCGGTAGCGTTGTTCTGGAATACGGACGCTCCACTTAGCAGTGAAACTGAGGGTCGCAAAACAACGAACGGACATGCCACATGCACGTAAGTTAGTAGGTAGGATTCCACGCGGTTGCAGTTCTGGTGACACTAGGGGGGGCGGGGGCTTTTTAGGTCAGTTATTGAGTGTCCCATGTTTGCCCTCTTATCTGCATCGATTAATGAAAAAGGAATTTTCATAGGCTCCTAACCTAACTCTTGCTGCTCATTGTTCCTTATTGGGATAAAATTTGTCTGGATTGCTTACTCGATTACCATTACCAATAAGGATATCGCGTCGTTTTACCGGAATCCAGAGCCCCGAAATTTTTACGAAAAAGATGATTGGATTGCCTGGGGTATACACTATGCTCTATGAGCATATCAAGGGAACTGCGCTGGGCTCCCTAATATCCGGTTTGGTGGCAGAACTGGTCCTATGCGAGCTAGAGCAGGCTGCCTTTATCCAATATGAGCCTATCTTTTGGCACCGTTACGATGTTAACAGTTTTGTTATCATTAAGAAGAACATGCTGGAAAATTTCGAAAAATTTTTAAGCAGTCTCTCCTAAAGAAAAGCAAGAACGCTGGGTACTTTCCTTAATGTACTCGTTAAGCGATCTCCTAACGCGGAATTGAGACGAAGGTTGGAGGAAGGCAACGAACACCATACAGTTCCTCAGCTTTAACAGCGACCATCCTGTGGCTCATAACTGAAGCTCTTGGTGATAATGCTCGTTGAGTGTATTCAAGCTCATTGCAGCAAGCCGAAGGAAAACTTCCGAGAGGCCCAATAACTCCGTGGCCAATTTATGTTGAATGACTATGCAAAGGCTTTTATAAGCCAATGCCTGTGGGTTCGACCACCGAGGACTCCAACAGAAGTACCACCAAGAATATGGCACTCTTTGTCATGCAGTTAGCATTTTTTGGAAGCGACCGAGTGCATTACTGAGAAACTAGGTGCCGGAATTGCATACTATTCCAGAGCTACCATGTAAAGAATATTCATGAAATTAAAAGACCACCTAAACCCCAAGGAGCAATCTGGGGTGGTGTATCGCATGTCATGCGTAAATTGTACTAGTAACTACATAGGTCATCCTGATCCCATGCTTGGGTGGTACATACATGAACACAAGTTTAATGTGCAATAATGTTACGAATTATCACCAGTAGCTGCGCATACATACAAAACGGACTACGAGTTCAACTTCCTGGCCATTAGGTGAATCGTTCACGCCGAGAGCGAGATGAGCCGAGAGGTTATTGAAACCTAGGTCACAGATGTGAACGCAATCAGTCGATGTTTCGATCCGGCGCCGACATACGGAGCCCTGTGCAGTCACATGCAGACTTGCGTCATTCGTCTTTGGTTGGCTTGCACTCCCAATATAATGTCAGATTTTCTGTTGTAACTGCTACCTCTAACGATGAACGCTTGGGTGGATTCGGAAGCCGTGCTCAACCAGTCTTCCTGGTCACTCCAACAAACACCTGGGATTTGAATATTTGCAGGTTTTCATAAAAACCCGTTGTCTACGAAATTTCATGTGCCAGTTTTGGTGCCATCTATTATGGTCAAACTGGGAAATCCGTCTCAGCCCGGGTGCACGAACAGCTGTTGGTGGCCAGGAGACGAGTACAGCCAATCTCGAAGGGATGAAAGAATGCAATTTACGTTTATCGGCGCAGACGCCGGTCAACTGTAGAATATTTTGTTAAACACAGTTACTTAGTTACTTGTTGTTGTACATCACCCATAAACTGACGATGAGCCGGTGAGACCAGCCTCTAAAATTTACCCTCAAGACGTTTTATTTTCACAAAAATGTCAAACCTTCCTAATAGAAAACCATTTACTTCTCTAATGCATGATCCTAAGCACTGCATGAGATATAGCAAGGATCTGAAACATTCATTTGCGTGTACATCTATTTATGGGCCGAAATTTAACCGTTGGTTTTTTACTGTCTGCTGCAAAATTGTTGCGAGTACTTTTCCCCATGCTTGGTCCTATCCCACTACTGGCGGATGGCATGATGGCTCCTATGGGGTTTGGTTCTCTTTTGTGGTAGTTTACCACTCCGAACCCAAAAAAGCAATTAACCCATCAAAGCATCCTATGACCTGATAAAGGGCAGAATAGTGCTCCTCTCGGACCGATGATAAATGCGGTTCGGTGCATGAATGCGAACAGCCGGATGTGATATTTCCGCCATGAGTTGGGCCTTGACTCTACCCCAGGTCCCTAAACTATCTGTGCGAATTTCCCATCCTCAGCACCAAATGATGCCACGGCTCCCATTGTTGGAGAAGAAAAAGACATCAGAAAAGCAGGTATACCGTTTGGATCGGGATGTGTGGCATTTCCGATATGCTGTGAGGTGGTGAGGTGCAGACTTTCATAGCTGGTCCCTGGCATGGGGTGCGTGCTGTCTTTTGGACTCCTGTAGGAGAGCATGGTGGTATTTCTTACTGACTGTGGCCTTTCCGAGTACAAACTCATTGCAAATGTTAAATAATTCGGCAATAACCTGTGTTTGCTGGTCCGTGGAGAGCGACCTTCCGGTGTTTGTATGTTATTACAGTGGATATGGACACTGGGATAGATTGGGTCATGACGCAGTCTGAGGGGATTGGAGGGACGTTAGCCTTTGATAGCTATAAAAACTTACTTTTATTGGTTTTCGAAGAACTGGGTCACCTGATGAAATCTCCCTGGTTGGCGCTACTTTTCGCCCCGTACAATCCCGTCCACGCGACGGGGTCAACGGCTAAAAGTTCAACAGGAGGCCTCGGATGTCCCAGTCCTTCCAAAGCAGAAGACAGGAGGTGGTTTGTTTGTACGTCGACTATTTCTACAGCTTGATCAACGCAAGACACGTACGCACGCCCTCTGTACTGCAGAGTGAGGGGCCTGATGGACTAAAAAATAAGATGAGCGCTTCCTCGGACAGGGTTGCTGTCCCTTTCACCCCGCTTTGACCTAGCTAGCAGGATGAGGACGTATGTTAGCAAAGTTATAACTCCTAGCGATAGGCACTGAGAACGGCCTTCCGCGGTTTGCATGGTATTACAATGGATATGAAGAAGTAGTTCAGCTGGTACCTTTGGCGGTTCTTTGGGCTAAGCTAAATTAGGGTGGATTTGAGCATGGCCCAGTCCGAAGGTGCGTTTGTCTTCGCTTTCCAGGACGATTCTCGCCAGCTGGTTTTGAAGAACTGGACCACCTGTTGAACTCCCAGTCAGTTATCTTACCTTCCGCCCTGTACAATTCTGTCCCTATGGCAGAATCACCGGCCGAAAGTTCAACAGGCGGCCCAGTCTAGCTCAGTCCTTCCAAAGTAAGTTTTTGTACGACTGTTTCTAGACGTTCTTCTACGCAGGGGACGTACCCAAGCTCTCTGTACTGCAAAAACTTGAGAAGTTATTAGTCCACGTCAGCAGAACTGACAAATGAATATTATTGGGTTGTGAACCACCTGGGATTGGGTATGACTGGCTGATGACGGCTAATAAGCCAGAAATGACCATTTCAGTCTCTCTTATCTTTCCCAGCAATATTCCTTTACCTTTACGACTACTTGTCACTGTGCAACTGCTGGTGGGACTGGAGAGTGAACCACAAGACAGAGCGAAACCAGTGCGTTCCGTTAGCGATCGGTGAGCGTTCAGCAACGAATACATACAATCGTGCCGTCGACAGAAAAATTATCACGCTAAAGGTTTTAGGGTATTGCATGGATATAAATTTCTCGCATATTACATGATCTTGTGCTTAATTCCAGGTGGGTTAAGGTTTGGATTCGAACAGGGAGTGTAGGGGTAAATATTTATATCGTTAAGGTTACAGCTTTGGGTTGAACTGCGAGGAATAGATTGGATACTACCCATTTGAATTAAACACAAGGCCATCTGTAGCACTGAAAATGGATTTGAACCGATTTCTGCCATCAGGCGCATAATTTGGCGAATTTGATGTTGAAAGAAACCATTAAACTGACCTGCTGCGTATTGTTTCCGGATGCTGTATTTGTATTTATAAAGGTATAAAAATAGAATGTTATAGAAAACTTGTTTCCAATTTTTAAGGTTTTCTTTTTCACGGCTGTAGATAGATGCTCACGAGAAAGGTTAATTGATTCGTGGACATGCTCTCTGTCAAATAAAGTTGCAATCATGGGAAGAAAAATAGCTGGCGATGTGTCATCAGATTTGACATTAACTGCGCTTTGTGGGATGTAACGTGAACATGTTACGGCAAACTTTAATCCCGCTCTAAAAACAAACATACTACTTCAGCGAGGATTCAGTAATGACGTGTCCGGATCATAGTCACATGCTCTTAGGCATGTATCAATTGAATATGCAGGGAAATTTGTAACAGTTCGTGATCATCTTGAGGCAGAATGAGTTCAGTTAACTTGACCGTTTTTTGGCCAACCAGCAGACAGTTAATTTGTTGTGTCTAACGATAGTTGCTTCATTTATGATTTTACTTCGACGTTCTTGGAAAATCAAGTGTTCTTTGGTTTTGAGAGGTGGAGCTATTCACTAGATTTCGCATGCAGTTAACAGTCTATAAATGTATTAAGCGTTCTTACCATGCCTATCAGTGCCTCCATCTAAAGCAGTAGAATTTTTCCTCTAAAATTACAACGCCTCATCTTTTGAATTGCATATGACAGTCAGCTTTGAAGCCTAGCAAGCAGGCTAGAGCCTAAATCATGCCTCTAAATTCCAGCAGTCACAGAGCATTTTAGCATCAGAACATTTTTTATGTGCAAGTCGCAGATATGGTTGATCAGGCTGCCATATTTGTAGTATTTATAGGACATAGTTAATACGAGCTTAATCTAATTAGCACATCTCGCGTTCATCGCTGTTGATCGTACAAGACGCGATGATTGCTCGTTTGTTTTCGCCTGAATCGTTTATTGTCGAAATTTCATCACCAGTCTCGACTCTGGACTTTGCCTAGGCAGAGTAAATGGTCACGTGGGAAAGACGCCAGCAGGCAAAGATTCCAGTGACAGTGGGCTAAACTGCCGAATAATCATCACTGCAAAAACTTCATGTTCCAGTGACCGCATCATCTTCTTGTGAACTGCTCCCTGGGACTTGCCTATTAGCTTCTATTGCCAAGGAGTTAGTACTTCGCAATGCACGAAAAAAACAAAACTTATCGTACGATTTTTGGGGATTCAAATAAATTTAAAGTGTTCGATTTCCAATTTTGACCTCCAAAATGTTTACGTGTATCGCATCGCTGAACTTGGATATTCGGATTTCCACAAGTAGGCAAGATAAATTTTACAAAAAGCATAAGAATTCTCCTTTCCAAATAAATAGTCAAAATGGTTGAGTTGGTCCCCCTGGAGACTACACTCCCTCATAAGCATGATTGTTTGCTCAAACGTATGTTTAGTCTTTACGGGTACTTTTTACGGCATTTCGCAAGCAAAGTTGCGCTTGACTAAATCACTGTCTGGCCTCCCAAAAAACGTCGTGAGGATGTGAAAGACGCTTCCCTATGTCGTTGTCTCTTCTGCTGGGAGCTCACGCGAAAAAAAATAATGGTTGACTTTCGCCTGAATGTGTGGCGTTATTTTTAGGACGATTTAACTTTTAACGGGAATGTCGAAACCCCGCTGATTTTCCCTGATTTGCCCCAAAGGCTCCATCACTCTTTTCTCCTTACTTCAAAGTGCTGCCTTTAAACTAAGAGCATTAGGCGTTTTACTACCTGAAATCTGGGGTTTTGATCTTTTACCCCTGGATTTAGGCAAACCAGGCGTATATTTCAGCAAATTTCCACCTCGGTGTGCTAATATCTAGTGCGGTGCACAGCATATATTGCATTTTAAGCATGCACGTTTGCTCGACTGTGGTGCTAACGTTCTGAGGACTTTAATGTGCCAACTAGAAGTAACGCCTCTGGAACAAATTTCGGTTAGGATTCCTTATATGCCCGCTAAGCAGGACATCGAACTAGGAAGGCTCCGCCCAAATAATAAAGGAAGCCCTGTGCATAATTTCAGGCAGAATAAATATGCCCCTGTCTTTACCTTGATATTAGTCCTAACGTATGCCTGCCCCATAGCCATAATCTCAATCCTAGCCCCACCCTAAAACTTAAACCTGCAGTTACCAGTAACCCTTAGCTCTGAGTCTAAACTTAAGTTAAACTTTAATCATGACCCAGACTTTGTTTTCCCTGAATTTTGCCGCGATGGCATTTATATTGTGACTGCAACTTAAAAGGTTCTCTTCCGTTCGTTGAAAATGTGCTCAGGAGTTCGATTGGCTAGCTGAACTACTTTCCGAATCCAAATGGAGAAAATATTGGCGAACTCTTCGAATAGTCTCACGCAATCAAAAATCAATTAAACTCAAACCTGTGCTGGGGTGTGATGTACAAATTTTCAAATTAGTAGTATGTGTTTCTTTCTAAAACAATAGGCTCGCCGTTTTGCGGGGATATCGAAATGTTGTTTTGAGTCGCGTGGGAGTGGCCTTTAACGAAGAGTTTACTGGAATGCAAACTTGATCATTCCGGTTTGCCTTGAAACTTCAGCCGGACTGTAAGCAAGTAGTACTAGGAAAAGGAACACCGAAAAGCCAGTCAGGAAAGGGTCCTCTTTGCCGTCCTCAGCAGCATTCAGGACTGCAATTGCGGGCTCTGGCTGATCATTCAGAGCTCAAATCAAGCGATCTGACCCCTGAGCCACGGGCTGCGATCGGAGAAGGCGCTTCAGGGGTCCGACCTGTCTTGCCTTGGAGCTCCAGCTCATGGCTTTCGTAGATAGCGATGTGCAGTGTAGAAAAAGGGTAAAGATAACACAAAGATGCAAACGCCCAGCCCCAGTAATACAGTTAACCTCGCGCGTAATTCCTTTCCCGTGTCTTAGCCCTTATACTAGTCCTAACCCCGTAGCCATAATCATAATCCTAGCCTTACACTAAAACTCAAACCTTAGCGCTAGCCTAAACCCTAACTCCGACTCTATCTAACCTTAAGCCACACTCTAATCATGAACCAGACCCTGTTTTCCCTGAATTTTGCCGCAAACACACCTGCATGGTAGCGTAGACAGCCACTATCGAGGGCGAAATAAGTCAATCGAGGGGTATATTCGTCGAGTTCGGAGCCACTATATCGAAAAACCTGTACACTTGCTCTATTTTTGTGGAATTTAAGCCATCCATGAGAGGGAAAGGCATCGAGGTGGTGGGAGCAAAATTTCAGGGGAAATTTAGTAACGAACTGCTTTCTTGGGACCTGGGAACTCAGGGATAAGTAAAAATTGGGCCGCATCACATGCAGAGTGCAAATATTTTTCGACAGATTGATAGTCATTCGAAAACCATTACAAACGCCAGTCCAAAGGCTTTGAAATACTAATAAACAACTCAATAGGAATGTAAAACCTAAAGGAAATATGAAAAGTAATATTGCTTCGTTGAGAAATACCAAATGTTTTTAAAAAGGTGGCCTGTATCCAAAGCGCGACTTATAAATTTAAATAGAATTATCACCTGAAATCGTAAGCATTCCATTGTGTGTATATTAAGAGAACTTTCCACGCGCTTACTTTCTTCATGGGTATTTTAAATATTGAATTACAATTATTGTCATACCGTCCTTAAAATATTAGTGAATATTTTAAGATTTTCGGTGTTTTCAAGCGCTTGGCCATAAATGTAGATACTGTCATATGCGTTCATCAAAAACTTCAAAATAAGATAGTTCTTAACAGTATTTTCTTAAAAGGGGAGATTTTGGATCTTCGTTTTAGTGCAGATGGCCGTTGAAGTCATATTTGTAGATCCACCCAAACATGAAAACTCATTGCAGAGAAAAATGAATGTCCACCACAAAAGTTCGCAATTAATATGCCTGAGATCAATTTAATAACTTTCTATAATAAGGTTACTTTTAAAAAGTGCTTGAAGTTGATAATTCTGTCGAATATGTAAGTAATTACTTTTTTGAAAAATTGAATAAAGAGAAAATTCGAAATTTTGACCAGTTTTTGACTTAATTGAAAATAATTTATCAGTTTTTGGCTTTATATTGGAACGTTTTCGGCTTTATTTGTTTACTTTAGTGCCCCGTTCCAAGATTTTAAATACACACCAGAGTGGTTGAATATAAACTATTTTTTACAAAAAAACTATAATATTCTGTCCAGTGTGGTTCTGAATTCCAGATGAGTGGATAATATGTTATAAAGAGTACCTTATTCCATACTTCCAATTTAAAGTAGCCTTTATTCATATCAATATTTAAGGCTACCTGTAATCTTTCCGCGTTTTCACCATATTAAAATAAAACACACTGTCAAACAAGTTTATCCTTGCATTTCGTGGCAAAAACGTAACATCTTTGCACAAGTTAATTTATTAGGTTGAATTATTTGCTTGTATTTGAAAAACTGCGATTCCTCATACTTGCCTTCACCTGATTATCAGTAAATTAAGATCAAATTTTCTAAACAGCAGAAGGGATATATTTGGAAACGTGCTTACTTTAATCTATGTTCTTTTACATTAAAATGCAGAAAAACCATTGACTTTATTCTGTGATAGTTAATAGCATAGGAAATTTCTTGAATGTCCGATAACGTCAGTTTTTCCCAAATCCTGTCTGTTTTCCGTAAATATACTGAAGTAAACATGTAGCATTCTTTACCAAAAGGCATTCTGAACCGCCACTCCACTCAACAAACAAAATTAATAATACTAATTGTGTGCTTAACTCTTAAATCAAATTTTTCACAAAACATTGTATGATTTAGGTCACCTACTGTACGTCTGGCCATTTCGCGAAAGAACTTTGTGTCGTTAGTATGAGTATTAATCTTTGCAAGCGGATTTCTTTAACGAACGTAGCATACCACTGGTGGAAGGGTATCGCAGCCGATTGAAGTTACCAACCCTCGGGGTCTGTAATATTTCTGATCAGTCTTTCTTATATGGCCTCCCTAAACAGGACACGAGAATAATGACATCAAATCTAAACAGTAGTCCTAACCCTACATTTAACAGCAACCCTAATTTAACACTGACCCCAACCTTTAGTCTAATTTTTAAACTTAACTCGTAACTCTAAGCCTTCATATCCTGTTTCGGAAGTCACATAAGTAACCCTTAGCCAACTTTTTTACGTTCTGACTGAAATTCGATGTAAATATTTGAATTGGAATCCATCAACCACTGTGGACTAACCGCCTAAGATTCCCAAAGCTACTTACATGTAGTCAATAGTATACAAGCACGCAGCTTCGTCAGGCAGTGGAGCCTGATCGCCGGAGCAGGGGTGTTTGGGCTTCTAGCTTGTACCTCTGCTGCCAGCAAGCGTTTTCTTGCTGAGAACGGACTACTGGAGGGAGATTCCTCGTGAAAACGGTGCCTGTCGTAATTGCCTTTGTCTCGCTCTCGTAAAACAAACCTTACCAATAATGTTATCTCTGCTGCGCAGTGCTTCTCAAAGTTCTATCTGATTAACTGCATACCGAGGGCTTTTAATACACTCAAGAGCGTGGGAATTTGTTATGGTTTAAATGAACTTGCAAGTGGTTGGGGGCCGCGGGCATTGAGGTACGTACAAGACTACAAACGCCCTTTGACCTGCACGCGATAATGTTGTGAAGTGATTAAAAAAATAGAGCATTGCTCATTTAGTCCTCCATGGGGGCGACCGCTTGTGCACACAAGATTAGCCAGTAATATGCTGTAGTACGCACCACGAGAAGTTCCATGTGAATTGTTTCATCCCCAAGTCAGGGGAATTGGTTGGCAACGATGAGCCCACATAATCTCGGCTTTTTGAAGGGGAGTTGAATTCGAGCCTGCCTATTCCTGACAAATTGACGGCAAACCTGTTACTCTTCGAGAACCCTGGTGCTTTTTAAAAATTAATTTTCCGATTGAAATACGTGTTACTGTGCACCCCTCTCCATCCACTCAGGGAGGGATCCAATAGCAGGGTGGTCTTGAGGTATCCCGCTTTGGGTGGAGGAGGTACTGGAAGTTGGTAATCACAGTAAACTGACAATTTTTGATGTCCCCATCCGAATAAAACTGAGCAGTATTCAAAAACAAAGTTAAAGGTTTTCAGCCACCCACCCCTCATATTCCGCCACTTTAGGCGTAACCGGCTGATGAGCACAAACAGATGCGAATCGACCGTTCCAGCTCAGCCCACCGCTGTATGAACGAGGACTCTCCAAAGGACTCAAAAGTTTACCTAGCTTGCTTTGTACGTAAAGGATGTCCTTGGCGGATAATCGACGTCCATGATTTGGTCGCTCATGAGTTAATATCGTCCAGCGGTTTGAATGGCACCTTTTACAGCGAGAGCATAGGAGATTTCAAACACCAACATACGGGAAAGCGCCATTTTATGCAAATTATCTCAATTCCTGTCCGTGCTTAGACGTATTTGAGTTCACTAGTGTCTGGGTAGAAGTTTTTACCATCCAGCACTAGACGCTTCAAGCGTACGATCCCCAAATCGGCTGGACTATGTTGATTGGTGCCATAACTATGCCCTTTCGGTGGAAATCCCAGCAAAATCGGTAACTCTTCTTACTCAGCATGGGTTTCTTCGTATTCAACCTGCGTTTTTTTCATCATAGCATCACCCTCAGTAGTAGGATATCTGCTTCCCTAAAATGCGTCTGGATACACAGTGTGTGACCTATTTCCTGCCAAGTACGGAAAATTTTGATTGAGTGGTAATCAGTTGCTAAAATGGCACCCACGCATGTATGAAAGTTTTTAAATAATAATGAACCACCCTACGAATGCAAATTAAAAACTTCAAGGCCCTAGGAAAATATATATTGCTTCATTAATAGAGGATTTTGGCAGATTTGAGTTAATATTACTTCGTTCAAAAAAACTGACTTGTTCAAAAAGGCGGCATATTACGAAAACCTGCTAAATCACTTAAACTGCAAAATAGAAATTTAAATAGAATTTTCAGTTGAAATCGTAAGCATCATATTTTGTGTAAATTAAGATAACTTTCCTTTCACCAAATTTCTTTATTGGGATTTTTAATATAAGATTACAATTAGTTTCAGGTCATCCTTGAACTATCGGTGAATACTTCATGATATTTAGGGTTTTCAATTGATTTGCCATAAAAGTAGCTTCCATTCTCTGCGTTTATCAAAAACTTTTAAAATTAATATACTTATTAACAGTATTCACCAAAGTAGTGAGTTTTGAGTGTTCTCTCTAACGAAGACGGCTATTTATGACCTATTTATATATTCACGCCAATATGACAACTCATTGCCGAGAGAAAAATGAACGTCCACAACACAAGTCGAGGATTTACATTCTGAAAATGAAGAACTCACTTTCGCTTTACATAGGAGCGTTTTTCGCTATATTTGTTTCTTAACTGGCCCATTGTAACATTGCAAATGCAACAAAGATTGGCCGAATATATACTAAGATTTTTCAAAAAATGCTAATATTCCACCCATTGCGTTCGTAAACTTCGGATTGGCATGCTAAATTTCTTGTTTATCCGATTTCACCCCAATCTTGCCTGTTTTCCGTCAATTTATAAGATTAAACAGGCAGTGTTCTTCAGACAGAGGCTTTTGGAGCCTCAACTCCACTCACCAAATCAAAATAACAAGATCAAATGTATGCTAAACTACTCAATCAAATTTCGATTACCGATTGCACGAGGTAGGTCATCTACTCTATTTTTTTCTGTCGATTAAAGATTTTTGAGGGCAAGCCGATCCCGGGGTATGCGTTTACGTGGTCGAAAAAAACAAAATAGGTTAATATGCATGAAATTTGCACACTGAAC
Source organism: Schistocephalus solidus (assembly GCA_017591395.1). Classification (NCBI taxonomy): domain Eukaryota; kingdom Metazoa; phylum Platyhelminthes; class Cestoda; order Diphyllobothriidea; family Diphyllobothriidae; genus Schistocephalus; species Schistocephalus solidus. The sequence goes on from WEDG01007918.1 coordinate 93,893, forward strand.
GACGTCCTTCGAGTTCATGGCACAATACTACTGACGCAAATCCTGGAGGTTATTTCAAAATCGGCCCACATAGGTTGTCTGTTTAACGATGAGAGTAAACTGTTTGCGTATGCCTACATGACAAGTGCGCTGGACCAATATGGGCGCCAGATCGGGGCATGACAGACGTTGTCAGAGATAAGCACCCCAACAAACGCCGCACGTGGGAGGAGGTGTGGTGGCACGCACAGGCGCAGATTCACGCCAAGCCAGCCACCTTCGTCCACTATATATATATATATATATATATATATATATATATCAATGGTAGATGGACGCTCACAGATTGCGTCCCGTTCTGCCTTGGGACTCACTCTCGAGCCCCGCGAGCAGCCACACGGTAGTAAGTTTGATAGGCATAAGAGCACTGCTGAAAAAGACGAGGGAGACTAGAATGGTCATTTCTGGCTTATTAGCCACTCCGGCCAGCCATAGCGAACTCAGGTTTTCCAACACCTGAGGTTCAAGCCCACAACCTGTTGGAAATAATTCCAGCGGTCTAACCATTTAAAAGTGCGCTTGTTTTCCTATCGGTTGCAATCCAGTTTATTAGCAGTGATAGAGGAGCGCTCACCGATCGTGTTACGGGATCGAGCCTCGGGGGTTTCAAAACCTGTGGCCGGCTGATAATGGACAATGAGCCAGAAATGACCATTTAATGGGCTTTATTTATTGGTACCATGTGTTTGGGGAAGAGGGTGAGTGTAAGCAGGAGAAGAAGAAGAAGAGGAGAAGAAGAAGAAGAAGAAGAAGAAGAAGAAGAAGAAGAAGAAAAGGAGAAGGAGAAGAAGAAGAAGAAGAAGAAGAAGAAGAAGAAGAAGAAGAAGAAGAAGAAGAAGAAGAAGAAGAAAGGAGAAGAAGAAGAAGAAGAAGAAGAAGAAGAAGAAGAAGAAGAAGAAGAGCAATGAGTGGATGAGGAGGAGGAACAGCAGCAGCAGCAGTAGCAGCCGCAACCGCCTTGATAAATCTTAGATGTCGTCTCGGAATAAATCTGCCAACTCACAAAATATAGCTCTTCATTCAGTTGTCGTTTCCTCCTGAACTTTCTGATGTCGAACTTATTTTCTGGTGACGCTCAATGTTAGTTGTTTCAGGCGTGATAATTAAGGTAATTCGAAGGAAAATTTATTGCTGGGAGGGGGGTTATCTTACCCAGTACCACAGCATATCTAAAAGCTTGTCGAGTACGATACACTTCAGGAAGCACGGACTGGTGCTTTCTTTCAATATGCCTCAGAGGAATCAGTCCAGTAGTATTTATTTTTTATTTATTTTTTCTAAAAACAGCTAATGCCACCAGACGATGCCTGGCCAACGGCGTCTGGGTGAACAGGACAGAATATGATAATTGTATCTGGACAAACACCACAACTCCTGACCGCGATGAGACCATCTACCTGCAGACAATCTACTGTGTGGGCTATTCCATCTCCCTTATCAGTCTTCTTGTCTCCCTGTTCATATTTTTTCGTTTCAGGCAAGTGAATAGCTCAAGCTGACCTAGTTCCCTTTAGAACCCTGCACTGCCTTCGAAATTTTATACATACCCATTTGATGGGAACACTAGTGTTGCGCGTTATCGCCTGGATGACACTTTATGGAAACACTAGTTCTGTCGGAAATTCCACCGTGGTAAGTTCCGTAGTTTTGGGATAAGAATGTGAGGGTATTTTGGCCATTTTCAAATGAGATCCAGTTTAGAAGGCGAAGAAGATGCGAGCCCCGGGAATAAGACCTCTATAGACTTGAAACCATCATGAACTATCCTTGTCTGCGTCTGCCTCTGATGATGAACTTGAGGGAGAATCCAAAACATTAGGCCACTAAACTTCTTGTTGCTGTGATCGCATCTTCATCTACTGATCTGCTTCCTGGAACTCGTCTACTTGTCTTTATCGCTTAGATCTGGTATCTTTTGAGAAAAGAAGGTTGAAGTTCCTTACGCATACACGCACACATCTGACTGACAGTGACCTCCTAAAAGAGGACGTGGTTTGGAAAACACCAAGCGACAGAAACGTAGGGAATGATGTTAGCACGAAAAATTGATGGATGCATCCTACATTCCCTATGACAATAAGCGTTAGCATCAGTTTAACTCGTGTGAATGAAATCCATCAGTGAGAATTTTAAAGTAGCTCATCCATTCAATGGAAGAATTGCATTGTCCCGACGTTTCGGATTCTTACTCGAGCCCATCATCAGATAAAGATCCTTATCTCTGACTGTCTGTGACTGTGAGGATAAACTTCGTGTTCCAGCGAGCGCATCTGAATTGCTTCCTGGAACTCTTCTGCTCGTTTCTACCTACACATGAACGCAGTAAATGACCTATCTCACCTATTTCCGAATGATTTACAATCACTCGCAAACCAGTAGAAAAGAAGAGGCCGAATCATTGAAATCATAATGAATGGCTTTAAGCGAATCAAAGGCATAAACTTAATATTAAAAGTAATATTACATTGTTTAGAAATGCCAACTTTGTTGAAACGCCGAAAATTTCCAAAACTGTTGAATATAAAGAAGGCCTGTCTATAAAAAAAAACCAAGAAGAAAAATTAAAAATGGTTTCTTAGTGAGTTTTTAATTTCAATATCCTTCAGTAAGTGCAATGTAAAGTTTGGCCGCTAGCAAATAGTCCACAGTTTGAGTATAAATTTCAAAACAGTTTCAGGTTTTTGCCTCATTTCACCTGTTGACAGGCTGGTCACGTGCACTCGTAAACACATAATTGTTTTATATTAGGAGAGCTTTCCTTTTGTCAGACTTCTCTATACGTATCGCTGATGTTGGAGTAAGATACGTGCAATCTTGATGAATGCACGATTTAAGTGTTTTCAAGCGATCGGGCATACATCTATATTTCGTTCCCTATATTTGTGAAAACTTTCAAATAAGCTATTTCTTTAAAGCATTTACCGAGGTCGTGAATTCTTGATCATTCTTTCTAATGCACGTAACGGTTCGGGTCATTTTTTTGACTCAAATAAACATGAAACAACATCATCGAGAAAACAGAATGTCCACAAAAATATTCCGCGATAAATATGCCTTAGATCAGTGAAGAATTTCCTCAAATAAAGTACTACTTTAGAGAGCGCTGTAAGTAGGCATTTCACTGAGGGATTTCTGCGTACTTTACCTTTTTCCAAGGTAAGAGCATGGTAAAAATTGGGACGTTACATCGACTGTTTGACTTCCCTGAATAAGAGTAGTACTTTATATGTTGCAATTGAATGAACTCACTTTTCTCTTTATATTGAAGTCTTTTTCGTTATATTTTTTACTTTTAGGCCGCAGCTTAAGATCGAAAATGCACAACATATTGCTAAAACTACTTGTGTTCTACGCTGTAACATACTGTTTTTAGTTATTATGTTGGATGTGCTGTGGCGCGCGCAGATGGGTCCGCTAGCCCTGTCAGCCACTGCGCCCAGTCCCGCATCAGAGAACTGATCGACTCTAACGATGTTCTGATTGTGGGGGTGGAAGAGAGAGTGGGGCCGACGACTCAATGCATTTTCATCACTATAATCAATCTGACGCGCTTCAAACTAACACGGTGCGCTAAAAGCCGTGGCTTGGGAGGTTGCCAACTGACAGGATAACTCGGACAGCGTAGTCATTCCAGTGAGTGTTTATTTGAAGTGGCTGAATGGCGGACTGAGAGTCAGGCTGCAATAGCTCCTTCTTAATGTGGCTTTTACGGTAATCTCACTCATTGTGGTGCGAACCAGGTGTGGTGGCGCGCTTATGGACGTCCTTGGCCGCGCCAGCCACCTGCGCCCTCTCTCGCCCCCGGTCTTCTTGACTTGGTCATGATACCACGCAAAGGTGGGGAAGGCGGAGGGAGTGCGGTATATGCAGTGCAACTCATAGTTTCTGCGCATCCTTGCACTGGGTCACACGGTGGACCTCGTCGGACTCGACTGTCAAAATAGCATGCAATTTGGCAAATTCGTGTGGCATAGGAAAAGGCTTATTATCAAAACATGAAACGTTCCTGTGTGGCATAAAGTAACTATGTCGCTTCGGCCCACTCACTTTGCAGTTGTTGTGGCATGACGCGCATACTGTCTGTAGGTCAGAAATTCAAGAGTAAAAAAGGCTGCAATCACTTTTTCACGAATTTTGGGGGCACTGCTTTGTTTTCACTTTCGTCTTGAAGTGACTGCGGTCCTATAACGTACCGACATTCAATTGGCAGAGAGGTATGGCACTACCTTTGCAAAAAATATAACGCTTTCCAACCCAGCAGTTTCCTTGGTGCATCTCCCTTCGTAGTTCAGTTTCTATCCTCTTAAGGTTTTTGATCCTTCCCAGATGTTTGTCACTGCCTATGTGAGTCGTTGTGTAATGTTCGTCCGAGAAAAAACATTGTATGATTGAGGCCCCCCGCATATCTGTCGGAAACACAGTTATTGGGTAAGACTCAAGTGCACAAGTTTGCGGCGTTCTCCCTTGTTGTGTACTGAGATTTCGTCGTTCGTTCCTTTTTCAGTACCTCTACAACGCGACGACCGCAATCCAATCACTGGCCAGTCTTGCAATGATCTGTTGGATGTTTCTGGAGGGCTTACATCTACTAAAGATCGTCTACTGGACCTATGGTTTGCATCGTATTCGGATTTGGCACTACGCTGTCTTTGGTTGGGGTATGCTCACTTAGGCTAGCAAGTCCTTTGTGTACATAATATAGTTATGCCTACTGTTTGTTTATAAGTAGTTGTTGAACTCCTTTTTTTCGGATGTGGCCTTAATATTTTTTCTTTCTTAAGGGCTCCCTGCAGTCCTTATTGTAGCCTGGGCAATTTTTAACGCTGTCCAGTTTCCAGACGAGTAAGTTGCTGTCTTTTACACCTGACGTTACTTTACTGTTTCATGTCTACTCACACTTTTTATTTATTTTTTTATCAGCATGTGGATACAACATAGTCAGGAGTTCTATTTCATATCCCTGCCCTCGCTCATCATTCTTTGTGTGAGTTTTAAATTATTTTGGTCGCCTCTTGAAAAATTTCTCTTTTTAGTTTGACTAAAACTTTTAACCAGATTTTTAGTTAGGAAGAAATTCTCAGGCGACTTTGCAAAGGAAGTTAACATCTAACATCACCCCAATGGGTTAAAAACTTTCCGTGCGTAAACCCCAATCGGTAGAAGTCTAATGCGCTAGGCCAACTTATCATTATTTTATTTGACCTTGGTTTTAAGTCCTTTAGCATTACTTCTTCAAGAGTAGACCCGTAATTTTATTTTCTGAACTTAGTTTACATTACAAATATTATCTTTAGGGGAAGAACTGTTCGATTATAAACGCTGGTGAGGGATTTGCATAATTAATACTGATTGCAAACAATATAGCATAGTGAAGCTCCTATTATCTATGACACGTGGAAGAATATATGAAATTATCTGTAGAGAATATGTCAAGCATGTTTAGGAAATTTTTGAATTAGCTAATACCACCCGTTTATTTTTACAATTTGAAATATTTTGGCAACTTTACTTTTGAAAAATTTCGCCCTTCAGAGCTCTCAGTTTCAGGAGAGGCATGTTCTTTCAAAATGCACATAAAAAAAGTACACATTCCCGAAAGTATAGTTAAGATTTGACCAAAAACATGCAACTTCTCCTTCGTGGTGCGTTTTCGAAATCACGCGAAATGAGCGTTTGCCGCCCACTCCGATTGAGATTTCCACGTTTGTGATTGGCTGCCAATGGCAAATGAGTCAAACTTCAGTCTCCTGACTAGTGATTACAATTATCTTAACAGTTTCGGGGGTTCCAGGCCAAACGTAGGTGCTCCTTTTGCATTGTGTAAACAGGATACGGAGCTGGACGCCACCCCGTGTGAATGGATAGCAGTTAAAAAGAGGTAGACCCAGATGCAGCTTCTGAGAGAGGTCACTAGACACATGACCTACGTCCAACTGTCAGGTCTTTCGGGTGTGATTTTGTGTTATGACCATCTGATGATAGTAAATGAACCAGAAGTAGCATTGTATTGTGTCTTTTGTTGCCAACTCTTTTCTGTCCATAGACTCCGTTCGGGAGTTCGCTTTTATTTTAACCAAGTTTGTGACGAACCTCGCTTTGGCACTTTGAGAGATCCTACTATCAGGTGGCTGACAGGCTCGGGCAGTCGAGCAGTCCAAAGAATCCCATCACGCTTAGAGCCCTGGTTTGCAAGGCTGCTGACTGAAAGGATAACTCCAGTCATTTCCGTTTGAGAGTCGGGTCGTAATAGCTCCTCGATGTGGTATGGAAAGTTCACCCCGAATTGTATTCTTACATTATGTCTATTTATTTGCTTTCAGTAGGTGGATAAACTAGTTAAACTACGGACATGTCCACTTGGCTACTCAGACAGCAGAGCTCATTGGCGTGTATGAGGTTACCGGAAAACACTGGTGGCGTGAACGTGACGCTAACGCTCTCCGAGCCTTAATAAGCCTGTTGAACACAACCTCAAAGCTAGCGGGTCTACGCACTTGCTCAGAACGGACTGGGTATCGTTAAGCTCCCATCTATGCCAGGTAATCGTTAAGCCTACCTCCTATACAAGCCGAGAGCATATACGTGGCCTGGCATAAGGCAGTTTGCTTCTGCGAGTTAACAGGCGCACGAGGCTACCAGTTGGGAGGTACGTGCGAACGCTTTCATGCTACCGATTGGGAGCTTGATAGAAAAGTGACTGAAAACTAGTAAATCAGCGAAAAGGGTGTCAAATAGGGCATAAAGAGAAGCAGCAGGTTTTGCCATTTGTGGCATGAAGCTGCTAAACGGATTAATGCAAATAAATAAGGGAACAATGGCCCTCAGCAGAAAATCAACTGATTACTGTGATTTTTGGCCTAGCAAGTACGCAGGACAAAGTTAAAGGGCATTGGCTCACAAGGACGGTCTGAGCGCCATTCGCTGGGTTAGAAAGAAGGCTAGGAAACGAAGCTAGCGCAATGGAAGGCAGTGTCGGCGCCATAAGACTGCCTGTGAGCCCTCTAGACTGGTGCTTCTTCTCAGCTCAAGCGATCAGGTCAGTTTGACAAACATCCTTCTGCCGCATCTTAAGCGCCAATCACCTAGGATTCCTCTGAATTTATCGTAAAAGCCACTTGTACTCCCTCGGCAAGTGCTCTTTTCTGGTAATACCGCAAAAAATCAGTGTATTTCCAAATTTCTGCGAGCACTTTCTTCTGCGTTTTCGAATGTGGGCTTTTGACGTTGTCTTTTTCCTACAGAAGGAAAATTTTTTTCCTTTCAAGCACTTTTTCTCAAGAAAATGTAGCCTTCACGCTTGGCTTCCACTAATCCAGTTTTCCTTCCACCTTTTAGTGCAACGTGATTGTCTTGGTTTTTATTCTCTACGCTCTCATCTGCCGTATCAAACGGACACCCCACGAACCGCAGACATCAGTCACTAACTCGGTCTCCATGCCACGGACCCCCATCTTCACCAATGGAACATTCTTGCCTATCCTGAGGCCCCAGTCAACATTCCTACCCGACAAATGCCCCGGTGTGAATGTCTGCAATAACCCAGCTGACCGAACTTCGAATCCCCAGGGGGCCCCCCTGCACCACAACGGAAATGCCGTTTGTTTTGAAGGAGCTGAACCCGTGGAGGCTGTTGTAGGTACAAATTTGCCCCTTGAGCCCCTTCGTGGCGTCACCTGGCAACCACACAGCACTCAGTCGCTGAAAATCTCAGGCATTGATGATGAAAGGCTGAAGTCGGATACGGATACCAGACGTAAAATGAGTAGGACACACTCAGAAGCATCCTCCAATGACCTGAGGATGACGGACAGGCGTAAATCCTCGGTAATTTCATCGAGGAGCTCTCAAAAGCTGCGCTTTCGACTGGCAAACAAGTTCAGTCGTTCGGAGCCCATGTAAGTAGTTGTCACTTTTAGCGGCTCCACAAAATCAAGCAGCATTCTTCCTCTTCAAGCTTCTTATCTATTTCTCTCCGTCTCCGTAAAATGCCGCCTGCAGTAGTCCCCGGAATTCAAGGCCATTTAGCCGGGCACCTTAAGGATCCAATGACCTTGAAGTCCTTCCAGTTGATTCCATCCCGCTGGGCTTTTGGAAAGGTGTAAAACAGCGCACAGGGTTCGGTTTTCTCATTGATCTTACAACGGACTACGTGTTAAATGGGCTGGACAAAGGCAGGGTCGAGATCAGGCCGTGGCAGATCTCATTGAGGACGCCCACCCACAGAAAATTCCAACCATGGGGCGTTATAACACGCATAGGTGCAGTCTCACGCCAAATCAACCATCTGCGCCCTCTTCCATCTACGGTCTTCTTGACTTGGTCAGGCAGGGGAGAAGAAGAAGAAGAAGAAGAAGAAGAAGAAGAAGAGAGCATGGTAGAGCAAGTTTTATAGCACAATAAACTAATTCACCCGAAAGTCACCATCCTACGCCCCACTGCTCTGACGCGCACGGTGGACATCGTGGAAACCGAACCATCGTTGGCTAAAATTCGAGAAAATTTACCTTCCAGCAGAGTGCTTTTATTTGAAAACAACAGTGACGAAAACTGAGCCGGCCGCTCAGCGCTGTCATTTTTCGTCGTAGGCCGCTTGCGAAAATGCGATCGGCATCAGTAACCCTTGGATTAACTTGACTGGAGCTTTCATTGACGAATGCTCATAGATCGCTAACGGAACTCGCTCGTCCTGTTCTGTCTTGGGCTCACTTTCGAGCCGCGCCAACAGCCGCACAGCGGCTTGGCAAATGCACAATGCTGACAAAGATAAGGGAGACTGGAATGGTCATTTCTGGTTTATTAGCCGTCATCAGCCAGTCATAGCCAACCCCAGGTTATGCACCACCCGAGGCTCGAACCCGCGACCTGTTGATCACAAGTCCGACGCTCTGTCCATTGAGCCACAAGTTCGTTGATCTGATCTCGCCCCGCTCGCTAACTGTGCCTATATTCTACTTTCCTGTTGGATTAGGTTAAGCCTTCAGTTTTATTCATGGGACGTAGAGCAAAAGAGCATGGCTTTCGAGAGTAGAGGTTGCACTTAGCATGCTTTATACTCGTTCATAATTGCGTAAATTGTCCAGGATTGAGCTTTTTAAGGCCACTTGTATAAATCATCCTCACCAAATGGGCAATTTTAGAATAATGAATTTTTCCCATTTATTTTTGACGCCTTTGTCAATTTCAATATATTTTATCGAAAAAATGCAGACAATATCCTTTTTTGTGCTTATTTGATAAATAATTTCGCGCTCGTTGAGTTCATACATGAAGAAAGGGTTTATTTCGGTTTCTAAAACGTGTCTCAATTACCGAATAATTTCGAACCTAACCTGAAGCCGCACATGTGCCTTGGGTTTCAAAATTCCATGCTGTACACTTTTCATGTAGGGAAGATCAAATATGTTCCTATGTTTGAAAGTAGATGTCGTCTAGATCCCATGAAACTTGGAAAAGCAGTTGCTGAAAACACCGGTGCAATACGATATGAATGGGCATTTAAAAGTCCTAAAAATTCCCTAAGTAAAGCTTCTTTTAAAACCAAATGGTATCTCTTCTTCGATTATAACATTCGAAGAAGATGCAATGCATTACCAAATGGGTGCAAGAAAGAATACTCTTTATTTTCATAAAATATATTTGAATTGATGAGGTTATCGAAAATCAATGGGGAATTATGCGTTCTACTTGAGTTGTCATTGTTTATTGGTGTGGTTTATACATGGGGCATGAACGAGGTTCTTCAAAAACCGGTATCCCAAGGTGGCTGAGATATCTTAGAATTATGCTGCACTATGAGTAACCATTTATTTATTGAAGACGCATTTCACGATTTCGGTGAATGGTTCATGAGATCGGTCGCCGAATACACAAGGGCATTGAAAATCAATAGGAAAATTCATAGTACATAAATTTTCACTTTTTGTGATTGCCATTTTTGCAGTTGACCGGAAAAACGGGCAAGCAAAAGCCACTTTCCTGTTATTAATGAAAAATTTTGAGGTTATGCTGCCCGCTTATCCTCATAACAAGCCCACTTAAGCAGCACTTCCTAACCGAAAGCATATTCCACAACTGTCATAAATATTTCAGCTCTACTTCGGTCCATTGTCCCTGCATTTTTAATTTTGAATTTATTTAGTACTGTAAAAGTAGGAGCAACCTTACCACTTTTCGCTAGTTTATTTTATTACCCATCCATTTTCAATGGCCCTGTTGTATTCTAATGAAAACCTATATCATATTCTGTTGCATTATTGTTATTATATATTTTTTATTTTATCGATTACTATTGTATTTTGAGTTGCATTTCGTGCAGGAAGCTCACTCTCAGGGGACATGCGTAAATATGAGCACAGCAGCATCTTCCACTGCAAGACAATTCTTGGCTTTAAACTAAACAATGGTTGCAATCTGATGATCCCGCACTTTTTTCTTCCTTAGGAAGTCACTTAAAGCCTGCCTTATGCTGATTCCTCTACTTGGAATCCCACAAGTCGTCTTTATTGTTCCCTACCACCCTTCAGTCAGGGAGGTCTTCAATTACATCAATGCTATTCTCATATCTACTCAGGTACGTATCTTTCTTTCTCTCGAAAATCGGACCCCTTTCACAGTGAACATATTTTGGGGCTATTTTGCACGTGTGCATCTTTAGGCTAAATTCTTTATATAGTGGACTTTCAAACATTCCCTCGATGGCTCCCGTTGGTAGTTGGGTGCTTAAAGAATTCAAGCCCTTTCTGTCGATGAAAGTCACGGGTAATATGAGCCAAAACAAATGATTGTACTTTATTTTAATAAGTAGCGCTTATTGTTTACTATTCGATGTAGACTAAACTGTTCTATCTACTCGGGTATGTCTCCCTCTCGAAAATCATCCCCTTTCACAATGAATATATTTTAGCACTATTTTGCACAAGTTTATCGTGAGACTTACCAGAAATATAACTCTTCCCTTGATGGGTCCTGTATTGGGTTGAGAGCTTCGGAAATTAAACTGGTATATTAAGCATTTCCGGCCATACAGGTGCTTCCTGTGGCTGTATGGCTTGAATGAAGCCTGGAAGAAATTGTGCAAAAACTAAAGGTAGTGCTTGATTTAGGTTTTGTGACATTTTAATACTTCAGTCAACCCAGTTATGAACAACATGGCAGCATCGGTGGGATTTGAACCCAGGACAGCGAGAGGGGCTTTAGTACAGCCAACGCACTGACCATCTGAGCTACGAAGCCCCACCGGGAGCCGTGAATTTAATCACACTTCAGTCAAGTTATCCACCCAGCCCATTTCAATTAATGGAATTCACCAATCCGGATGCAGTACGCTGACTGCCCAAGCAGGATCTCCCAAGGAATCAATCGAGAATTCGCTACATGACTACCAGGCACCTTCTCGATGTGACTTTATGGCGGTCTTCTCATCCATGTGCGATCCGAACTGCCTTCCCAATGGCCGATGACATTTAGTCAGAACCACATCGTGTGTGGCACGTATTGACATTTTTTCTTGACACTGTCTTGCCCTCGGAGCAAGGAGGGTGAGGAAGGAGACAGTGCGATAGATGCTTCGCAAGTCTGCCTCACAGAATATTAAGTCACCAGTCCAACATCCACTCTGTTGGAATCCTGGTAGCACTCGTCTTTTTTATGGTCAAACTGTGCTGTTATCTCAATTCTCAGCTAAAACTATGGGCTCTTCTTCAGCATCGTCTCCCAGCTGCAGAATAAGTCATTTGGGACCTGGGTCATTTGAACATCAACACCCATTAATGTATAGTTTATTGCAGCCATCGTGTTTGTTTTGACGCCGAATGCATTTCAGAAGGTCATCCTCCTTCTTCTGCCAAAATGTGAACTTGTTGCAAGCACTGGTTGACGCAACTGCGAGTATAACTGTTCGCCCAAAACAAACTTTGAATGTATTGTTCTTTTGAAAAGTTCTCTTCTGGTTCACTGCAGTGAGTCTCCGCTGGCTGACTGGGTGATTTGGCAACGGTAGGTTATGTAAGCCCCCTCAGCAACCACTTACCCCGGGATCGCGTAAAACGTGAATAGCAGCAATATGGGTTGGACGGGGGTGGCTTCACCACGGAGAAGCGGTGAAAGTTGTGCAAGAAAACATAAAAAACTAAATAAATTTCAGCTTACTTTATTCTCATAAGCATTTAAATATAGCAAAGGCGTTGAACGTGATAATTTAAAACTAAATGGGCTTACATCACCTACCCTTACCTTACCTTACCGTCGTACGTGTCGTTTCATCAAACACTTTAGTTTTAGACCACAATCACACTTGAGGTAGGCGAAAACGCCAATGAGAGCCGGCTACTTGCTTGCTTCCTCCTCCATCATAATATTTTATGCCAATAAGCAATGATGATTATTAAATCGGGGGAAGGGAAGACTCTGATGCGGGGCGAAGAAACATCAGTGATAAAGTTAGGTGACATCACAACAGTTGCGTCCGTTGTGCATCCATCAGCCTTATCTGTGGTTGCCTCTGATGAGTTCCGTTCTAATTATCAAGTCCTCTCCCCGTATCCTCGAGCTAACATCATCTATTTGTCTCGAAAATGCAACTTTTGAGGAAATTTTCCTTAGTTAGTAGGTTTGACGAAGTCAGGCATTGTTGTGCAGGTTCAGAGTTTTAGAAGGGGTAGATGCGATCGTTGAGACAGGAGCTTTATACACCTGAAGTTTCACATTCCAACTCGAACCCTGTACCAGTCGATGAGGTGATTAAGTAAATTTTCGTAGTTGAAGTGTGGCAGACGAGCTATCCTCGAGCTGAGCAAGGTTCAAACCGGTAGTGGGGCGGTGAGCCGAGCACCACAGTTCAAAATAAATTCCATTAAGTGATCTGTAACTATTTTTTCTCAACCTCTGATCTATTTTTTCTCATTTTAGGGTTTCTGGGTAGCCCTGATTTACTGCTTTCTCAATGAGGAGGTGAGTTGTTGTCTAAGGTTCTTTTTTGTCAGCTATCTTTGTACAGCAGAATCTCTGTTGGTACTGTGGCACTGCATCTGTCTCTTGCCTTCCCTAGGTGCGCCTCGTCCTGAGAAAAACCCGAAATAAGGCTCTGATGAATAAGAGTCTACGACAGTGTAGCAATAGTGATTTTCCAAGGCGCACTCGTGCTCGAATTTACGACCGTTACAGTGGACAACCAATGCCAACGCTGAATTCCCCTTCGAACGGCAGCGGCTAACTCATTGGTGGACCCCTCCACCCCGGGGGTCCCCTGGCTCCCCAATCCCAACCACTCATCATGGGGCCCCACTCGTTTTTTGCCACACCTTCCCCTTCCCTCACCGAAGAGAAGATTGACCAGAATCCGTTTCCAAGCCCACCTACCTGCCTCTCATTTAGGACTCACGTAGCGCGTGGCGAACTCGAGGATATCCTCGTTTCCCCGATGTCTACCCACGTACGCTCTTCTGGGTCCAAAATGAACGTGCATTTTGATACATACTGCTTGGCATGTAACATTAAATGTGTACATTTGAGTCACCATGTCCTTCTTCTAAAGCCCGAACTGTTGATGCTGTTGCTATTGATCTATCAAAGGTTAGACTTTGAGTTCAACAGTATGATGGTTCCTCGGTGTGAACCCCGGGAAAATACATTTTGAAGAGGGTTGGAGTCGCAACGCAATATCCTCAAACAAACGCGGTCACATACTCAATTTTCCCAGAAAAAGTAGCTGCAGTAGTGGTGTGCGCCTATTCCTGTTTGAATAAATACCTGATCGGCAGCGACAGATAATGGCAGGCGGCGAGGCACTAATGAACTTCGTTTCGATGAAGTACTTATGACCCACTTGGATGAACCAGTGTGTGGACTGTCTGCGCCGTACTCGAGCGCATTTTTGCGTTTCCAGTCCCAGCTGGTAGTCAGGGTTATGATTGGCTGAATGAAGGCAGAATAAGCCCGAAACAGACTGTATCAATCTACCCGTATTTTCTGTCCTCTCTCCTCTCTGCAGTTATAACTTGGCCGAATTCGGCCTGGTAATTAATTGCCCGTTCGTATCCTTTGCCACCCATACGGAGCTTGTTTGCTTCGGGAAGTCAATAGATTGGTGTGCGCCTATTCCTGCTTGAATAAATACCCGATCTGTAGCGACAGAGAATGACAGGTGGCGAGGCAGAAGTCATCCTTAGCATCCTCGTTGTTAACAGGCAGTCACAGCTGATCTTACAGTCTCGGTTTAGTTAGTCGTTAGGACTCTAAACAGGAGCCATCTTGCACATGTAATTTAGGAACTGGTTCTACAGCCTCTATGGTTTGCAATGAGCGGGCTATTTCATGTAATTTTAACCAAAATTCTGACACATGTTTTCGATTTGGAAAGATTAATTAATTAATAAATTGGGATTAATTGTCATGCTGTATAATCCCAAGATATTTCAGTCCCACCAGGATGCCGGCTTATGAAAGAACTTTGTTTTGGCCACATGCAAAAAGGTAAACTCTGTAAAAAAAACACTATTTAAGTGGTATAATTTTTTTAGAAATTTACATTTAGCTTATAGAGAGAAAGATACACTTTATTGTAACTGGCATTTCAATTTTTTTAGCAAAAAGACTTCCATTCACCGTGGATAAAAATGGGGGCATAAAAGAGCTAACACCGGCGGATAACAAACTTTACCTCGTGACCGAAAGCTGCAACTGTCGACATCCTTAACGGTCGTTCGTGCATGAGTCGCAAAATTTGCGCCAGATTTTCGTCCTTCAAGAGGGTACTGGCATCGTTTACAAAAGACCTCATTATTGTAGCTAAGATAAACAAAGGTTCGTAAAGAGCAGGCTCTAATGAGCCAAATGGGCTAGCCCATGGACAAATATATCACAAAATTTTGTTCGTTGTACTCAACTGGTAGCAAATTACGTCTTCTTCAAAGTTTCTAATTGAAAAAAAAAACTTTTCTGTCCTTGAATACGTTTTAACTCGACTTGCCTTCGCGGTTTTCAAAGCACATGCTATATAAATTCTGTGTAAGGGAAATCACACAGCCCTCTACGTTAGTAAGAAAAAGTCGTACAGGGATTCGAAAATTGTTCAATGGATGTGGAATAGGTCATATACCAAATAAGCAGCATTAATGATTGGAGAGGTAAGATGTTTTATGAATGGCAATTTCACGCTCTGAAAAACAATTTATCAGAAACTATTTTAAACCGAAGGATACCTTTACTTCAAGTATACAATTTGAAAGAGAATTATTTTACTACCAAGTGAGTATAAGGAACAATATTTTTATGCATGTTATTAAACAAACTGCATTTGACCTTATAAGGGTATCAAAAATCAATGATAGAAATTATGGCTTCTTCAATGGCCATTTTTCGCAGATGGCTAAACAGAAGCTTGTTCCAATGTCGGAATCCTGAGACAACTGGAATATCCAGGCATTATGCTGTGCGATTATTAATAGTACAACTCGACTCAAGTAATCTATTCGAATCGACGACAAATTGCAGAATTTTGGTGGACATTTCATGAGATAGCACATCTACTTTAAAAGGCCTGCTATTACCAGTTCTTTGACTTATTTGCAGTGATCGTCTGCAATTCTGGCCGAGGGGTTAGGAGCGATGTATGGCACACGTAGTCAAGTAACCAAGCAAGTGCCACGATTGGACTAGTGCTGTAAACGTTACCGTGCTGTGCGGCAGACTGGAATGGCCATTTCTGGCTGATTAGCCGTCAGCAACCAGTTATACCCAACCCCACCCGAGGCTCGAACCCGCGACCTGTTGATCAGAAGTCCAATATTCTAACCATTGAGCGTATGGCTATTGCAGTCTCTCTTGTCTTTGTCGGCAATGTTCATCTGCCTGTACTACTAGCCGGTGCTGGCAGAACTCGAGAGTGAGTCCCAAGACAGAACGGGAACAGTGTGTCCCCTAAACGATCGGTGAAGCATCCATTCGCCAATAGCACTATTCCCAATCTAAACCGGCAAGACAACGAGCGTGTGGTGAAATAGGTTAGACCGGTGGACTTCTACTCAGAAGGTCGCGGGTTAGAGCCTTGTGTGATGCACCACCTGGAGTTGGGTATGACTGGTTGATGACGGCTAATAAGCTAGAAACGACCATTCCAGTCTCTCTTGTCTTTCTCGACAATTTTTGACACTCGGATGAAGGCTTCTCCTTAAAGCATAGGCAAAAAGGCTGGACGCGCACACCGTCGACACCAGGACTGGTTTGACGACAATGACGCCGACAGCAGCAACTTACTCGCGGAGAAGAATGGACTACACAAAGCCTACATGGACCTTCGGACTGACGCCACCAAAGCAGCCTTTTTCAGATGCCGGCGCCTGTACAACAACGGTTGCGGGAGACGCAGGATGCCTGGATGATCCGAAAGGCTGAGGAAATCCAGGGGTATGCGGACCACAATGAAATGAAAAACTTTTTCAAAGCCATCAAGGTCATCTACGGCCCGTGTATCAAGGGGTCCGCACCGCTGCTCAGCTCTGACGGCACAATACTGCTAACAGAGAAATCGCAAATTCTGAAGCACTGGGCCAAGCACTTCAGAAATGTCCTTAATTGCTCATCATCTATCTCCGATGCTGCCATTGACCGGCTCCCTCAAGTGGACACGAACAATGATCTGGATCTGCCGCCTTCCCTACCAGAAACCATCCGGGCCGTGCAGCAGACTTCCAGCGGTAAAGCACCGGGATCCGACGCAATCCCACCGGAAGTCTATAAGCACGGTAGGCCCCGGCTGATGGCAGAACGCACAACACTCTTCCAGGAGATGTAGCGCCAAGGACAAGTTCCTTAGGATTTCAAAGACGCGACCATCGTCCATCTCTACAAACGGAAGGGGAACCGGCAACTCTGTGATAATCACAGAGGCATCTCGTTGCTCAACCTCGCCGGGAAGATCTTCGCCCGTATCCTTCTCAATCGTCTTAACGGTCACCTAGAGCAGGGCCTGCTCCCGGAAAGCCAATGTGGCTTCCGCCGACACCGCGGAACCACCGATATGATCTTTGCCGCCCGCCGTCTACAAGAGAAGTGTCAGGAGATGCGAACTCACCTATACACTACCTTCGTGGATCTGACGAAAGCCTTTGACACGGTGAATCGTGACGGACTGTGGAAAGTCATGCAGAAATTTGGTTATCCTGAGCGGTTCACGCACATGGTGCGTCAGCTTCATGATGGGATGACGGCGCGCGTCACTGACAACGAGACGGTATCCGAAGCATTCGCAGTGACCAACGGAGTGAAGCAGGGCTGCGTACTGGCCCCCACCCTCTTCAGTCTCATGTTCTCGGCTATGCTGATGGACGCCTACCGTGATGAGCAGCCTGGTATCCGCATCGCCTACAGAACTGACGGGCACCTTCTCAACAGTCGGCGTATGCAGGCTCCAACGCGCGTGTCTACGACTACAGTCCATGACTTGCTCTTCGCGGACGACTGCGCCCTCAACACCGTGACGGAGGCGGACATGCAAAGGAGCATGGACCTCTTCGCCGAAGGCTGCGCCGATTTCGGATTAACAATCAGTACAGCCAAAACGGTTGTCATGCACCAGCCGCCACCCAGTGCGGAATACAATGCTCCTCGAATCAATGTCAACGGTGCTCAACTCAAAAACGTGGAAACCTTCGCTTATCTAGGAAGCACGATGTCGCGCAACACGAGAATCGATGACGAGGTTGCCCAACGGATCTCCAAAGCTAGTCAGGCCTTCGGCCGGCTGCAGGCCTCCGTGTGGAATCGCCACGGTATTCACCTGAACACCAAACTGAAGATGTACAAGGCCGTCGTCTTGACGACACTCCTTTACGGAGCGGAAACCTGGACCGTCTACTCGAACCAAGCCAGGAAGCTGAATCACTTTCATCTCAGCTGCCTCCGCAGAATACTGAAGCTGAGATGGCAAGACAGGATCCCGGACACGGAAGTCCTGGAGCGAACCGGAATCCTCAGCATCCATGCCATGCTGAGGCAAGTGCAACTGCGATGGAGCGGCCACCTGGTAAGAATGGAGGACGAGCGACTACCCAAACGACTTTTCTACGGAGATTTATCTACGGGTTCTCGCCGGCAGGGAGGTCAAAAACGACGCTACAAGGACACTTTGAAGAAATCGCTGAAGCAACTGCAAATCAACTCGGAGACCTGGGAGGACCTCGCCCAGGATAGACCGGCATGGAGAAGATCAGTGAAGACTGATTTAGCAATCTATAATAATACTAGTTGTATTTAATACCGGTTTACAGGCAACCGGATCGCCGCCGCCAAGGCCAAAGAGCGGCACGAAAGTCACCAGCGCCCCGGACCAACACCGCCAATGCCCAGGCCCTGCCAACATGCCCGTGCTGTCAACGCATCTTCCGCGCGCGAATCGGCCTGGTTGAACATCATCAGACGCAATGCACCAACAATCCGACCATTCCAATTTCTACGTCAAATTCTGCCAACCCTCCTTCTGACTCCCCCACCCTCACTCCTGGCATCAATTACATTACTCCCACCATCATAGAGACCACATCCATCTACTCATCGCCTGCTACCCCCACCACCGCAACCACCACCGTCTTCGCCTTCATTACCTCCACCACCACCACCATCAGCGATGGGGAAACTCTCCTAAGCTGTACTCAATGCGACCGCACATTCACCTCACGCATCGGCCTGGTCGGTCACTTGCGAATACATCGTACAGAGACCGGTGAGCCAGTGCCTGGAGCACATCACACAGCAGAGATCGTCGCCTCCACTGCCCTCACTGTCCTCGCGCATTCACTCATCGCATGGGCCTATTCGGTCACATGCGCATTCATGACAGCGGAATTCACCACAATGCCGACAACACCGATACACCATGTACACCCTCCGCTCCTGCCATTCTTAGCGCCCCTGCCACCCCCACTTCCATGAATGACATCCTAGCAGCCTCTACCGATTTCTCCTGCCCACACTGCGCCCGCAACTTCAACTCACGCATCGGCCTGGTCGATCACCTGCGAATCCATCGCACGGAGGCTGGTGAACCAGTGCCTGGGGCTCCGACATACAGTCGACGCGCCCGCCTTCACTGCCCTCACTGCTCCCGCACATTTACACACCGCATGGGTCTATTAGGACACATGCACCTCCACGACAACCTCCGGTAAACCACCGGAGGCTAAGCTACATCAGCGCACACTACCTACACCAATACATCGACAACACCCTTACAATCACCATTTACCAGAGTATATTACGGTTTCCTAGAAACCGTGGCTGGGAAGTCTGCCAATCTGACGTTTCCACCAGACCACGCCGTCGGTTCAGTGTTTGTGCTGTGTGTGACGAGTGGCTGACCAGTGGACTGGGAGTCAGACGGCGATGGCTGCTCCATATCCCCTGAGTTTGTGAATCCTGGTATGTGCGTTATGGGGGCCAGGTCGTGCTGTGGTGCGCGAAGACGTGCACGCCGATCCGTCAGCCAATGCGCCCTCTCCCACATCAAGCAACTGACCGGCTCGGACAGTGTCTGATGGTGGGGGTGGGGGAGAGAGTGAGGTCAAAAGCTCAGCCCATGTTCCTCACTATAATCAATCTGACGCGCTTAGAACTATCACGGTGCGCTAAAGGCCGTGGCTTGGAAGGTTGCCAACTGACTGGATAACTCAGAACGCGTGGTCAGCCCAATGTGTGTTTTGTGTGGAGTGGCTGACTGGCGATCTGAGAGTCAGGCTGCAATGGCTCCTTCTTAATGTGGTCTTTATGGCACTCCCACTCCGTGGGATCCGAACCAGGTGTGGTGGTACGCCCAGGGGTGGCTCCGGCCGCACCAGCCACCTGGGCCCTCCTCCCATCTCCGGTCTTCTTGACTGTGTCATGAGACCGGGCTCAGGTGGGGGAGGAAAAGAGAGTGCGGTAACGTTGAGTGCCACGGTTGGAAGGTTGCCAACTGACAATTACACTCAGACCTCACAGTTAGTCCAATGTGTGTTGTGTGGAGTGGCTGACTTGTGGTCTGAGGGTCAGGCTGAGATGGCTCCTTCTTAACGTGACCTCTGGCTATCTCTTACATGTGAGATGTAAGCCGTTCAACCCCCTGTTGTGTGAAATCCTGGTGCTTGTGTTTGGGGAGTCAGGTCGTGTACGTAGTACACGTAGACGAGGTCACCAGCAGCTGCGCCCGCTTCCGCATCAGACAACTGACCGGCTCGGACAGTGATCTGATTGTGGGGGTGGGGGAGAGAGTGAGGTCGAGAGCTCAGCGTATTTTCCTCACTATAAACAACCTGACGCGCTTGAAACTATCACGGTGCGCTAAAAGCCGTGGCTTGGAAGGTTGCCAACTGACGGGATAACTCGGGCCGCTTGGTCAGCCCAATGTGTGTTTTGTGTGGAGTGGCTGACTGGCGAACTGAGAGTCAGGCTGCAATGGCTACTTCTTAATGTGACCTTTATGGCACTCCCACTCCGTGGGATCCTAGCCAGGTGTGGTGGCACGCTCAGGGGCGGCTCCGGCCGCGCTAGCCACCTGCGCCCTCTCCCATCTCCGGTCTTCTTGACTCTGTCTTGACACCGGGCTCAGGTGGGGGAGGAGGAGAGAGTGTGGTAGCTGCAGCGCAAAGCTACTATCACTCTAAACTAATTCACGCGCAATTCACCGTCCCTGCACCACCTGGTGTGGAGCATACGGTGGACCTCGTCGAAATCGACGGTCGAACTTTCGTGTGTGTTTTTTGCCGATGACTGAAAAATGTGCATTCAAAAGCTGGCAGGCTCAGTGGCACTGAAGTCGTCTTTGTTGTAGAAAATGCTGTACAAGGATCCCTGAAGTCTTTGCTCAAGTATCACGGAGTCTACAAGAACTGCAACATTCGAAACCAACGAGCCGCAGGAGCGCAAGGAGAAGTTGCAAGCGCGCAAGCGAGGATCCGCAGACACCACTACAATTTACAGCTACAAGCCATTTTCTTCAAAGTCAGGACTGGAATCAGCCAGCATGTCGTGGCCGCCAACCGAGTACATCACTATGTTTGAAGAGACCCTTCCAGTTTGCCCTCGCTGTGATCACAAACCGCGGTCTCAGGCTGCGCCTGTCGAAAACTTCGTGACAGTTCGACGGCGACAACGACGTCTATCGTATGTCCTACGTGTTGAGCACAGCACCGGTATCTTTAGGGCGAATGGGTTTATAGTGAGTTGAACTTGCACAGCATCTACCGCACTATCTCATCCCTCACCCCCGTGTCTCCGATGGCGGGACAGTCTGAAGATGAACTGAATTTGGCTCCGGCTGACAAAGATAAACAGCCCGCCTATTCCTAATTGTGCTGAGTTAGCATGAGTGCGGATGAGACATCACATGCGTGAACTATAAATCCTCTCTAACCTAGCCACCCTGCCAAAGACGAATTCGGCAACACACTGGCCTACTTGGTCATGTCTTTAGAAACAGTAGTGTTTACTAAAATATTACCGAGCATAAATGCAACGTCTGTATGCATAGGAAAAATTTTGATCAGTGCTCGTGACAGGTGATTGTACTGCTCGTGTAAAAAAATCGTGGCGGTGATAATTTTGGAGGTGACAAAGCAGACTATGATGATGTCGGTGGTGATCATTGTTATTATGAGAAGGATAGGAAGAAGAAGAAGAAGAAGAAGAAGAAGAAGAAGAAGAAGAAGAAGAAGAAGAAGAAGAAGAAGAAGAAGAAGAAGAAGAAGAAGAAGAAGAAGAAGAAGAAGAAGAAGAAGAAGAAGAAGAAGAAGAAGAAGAAGAAGAAGAAGAAGAAGAAGAAGAAGAAGAAGAAGAAGAAGAAGAAGAAGAAGAAGAAGAAGAAGAAGAAGAAGAAGAAGAAGAAGAAGAAGAAGAAGAAGAAGAAGAAGAAGAAGAAGAAGAAGAAGAAGAAGAAGAAGAAGAAGAAGAAGAAGAAGAAGAAGAAGAAGAAGAAGAAGAAGAAGAAGATCAAGATCAAGATCAAGATCAAGAACAAGAACACTAAGAAGATGATGAAAAAGAATATGAAAAATTGAGGGATAAGTGGGGGAGAGTGAGACGAAGTAGGAGGTAGAAGGACCAGGAAGAAGAGGAATTGTGGTAAAGGTGATTGTGGTGGTGGTGGGGTGGTGGTGGTGGGGGTGTTGGTGGTGGGGGTGGTGGTGGTGGGGGTAGTGGTGGTGGTGTTGTGGTGGTGGTGGGGGTGGCGGGGGTGGTGGTGGCGGTGCAAGTTTCGCGACATTCTATCTCTGGAGACAATTTAAACACAGCCGAGGGAGCACAAAACACTGGCATCTCTTTACTTATGTACATGTGGTAGTAAGTTTGCAAGGATAAACAAACGACTGCAGTGCATCGGATTTGAAAGGCATGAAGAGGATCGCAATCTACTCAGATTATGAGCCCCCTCCTCCACCTTTTGTAGGTTCACCTAGATGGAAATGTTCCATAAGTAAGGAATAGGGGGGAGGGAGTTGGCGTGTCAAGAAGAGATCTGAGTAGCATTAAAAATTGGAGTATTTGGGTTCATGTGTGCTGGAGGTGCCATCTACGGTGGTTGTGCTGCCACTGTATACTTGTCCTAAGCATGCAGACCGCACACCTCCATACTCGAAGTCGGGGTAGTAAGGGCTTCTCAAGGGGGAGAGAGGTGACCCTCGGAAGGGCGCATTCTCTGAACTTCCTCCGGCGAGGCGGTTGATAATCATCGGAGGGGAAAATAAGTAGTTTGAGACATTGGAGTACTGTCCTCCTCCTCCTCCACCACCACCACTACCAGAAAGGAAGGGGGTTTTGTCAGCTATTGGTGGTAGTGTTGGAGGCACTCCAATCTCCGTCGATCCGGTTCGACAGTAGGCATATGCACCCGCGGTGCTAATGATGGGCATCGGGTCGATGAGCTCACACTCCTCACCTTCCCATTCGCCCGATGCATCTATCATTCCTCCAGATGGGCTCTCCGTGTCAGACAGTTGTTGAAGCGGGCTGTTCTCACTGGTGCTCGCGTGGCTGCGTTGCATTTGCAACAGGGTTCGAGGACTGACCTTCAGGGTGCCCGCTATCAGATTGGTGGTGTTCTGGGACAGGCCGTCAGTCAGAGTGAGGGCCATCTTCAGGGGGTCCACAGAATCGGCACTGGTGAGCAGGTCACCCAACGCCCGGATATAGTTCTTAGCCAGACGCAGGGTCTCGATTTTGCTCAAGCGCTGACTAGTGGAGAAGGTGGGCACGTGACGACGCAGGGATTCCAGCGCGTGGTTCAGACCATGCATTCGGTTCCGCTCGCGGGCGTTGGCCCGCGCTCGTCTGTTGCGCATACGCACCTCGCGTTCCTTGGTCAGCGGTTTCTTCTTGGGTCCGCGCTTCTTGGGGGCAGCTCGCTGTTCCGGCTGCGGGGCAGCGTTGAGTACTTCGAGAGCCGCCTGGTTGTAGTAGCCCGTGGACCACTTCTCCATGGTTGCCCTGGTGATGGCCTTTAAAGTAAAACTGAGCAAATTATGCCTCGGTGAGAAGGAATGCCTCTAGGTTGATAGTAGCCAGCCTTTCTCATGAAATAGTAATCGAAAGGATGAAATGCGTCCTTGATCAGGAAGGTTTACTTAAATGGGGTTGTAATATGTACTGGTATACAGCCTAATTCCAAGGTAGTTTTGTCGTGCCATGATGCTGGCCTTTGGAATGGTTTCTTGCAGGTAAAAATCAGTAGGTGAGTAGTATATATTTTACCATTGATTTTCAATTCCCTTACAATGTTTGAACATATTTTATAGGAAATATGCAGGTAGGGATACCTGAACTCTACAGTTAAAATGATAATAGTCTTAACCCTTAGCCAAATCATGAACTTAACCCCAACTATGACCTTGACCTCCAACTTAAACCTAACCCTACACTTAACCCTAACCCTCACCTTAGTCAAAAACATAATTTCCTTGGAAGTTGGCACGAAGCCACATGTATTGTGGACGCTTCCCATTTCCGTGTCCTGTTTAATGCGGCCATACAAGGCACCCTTGCCAACATTGCATATCTGATTGGTAGAAAATTTTGTCTCATTCATATTTTGTACTTACGGTAAAGGGATCTCTCGGTTTTTAAAAAAAGTGTTTTAATTCACGGATGGGTACAATGCTGTATGAGTAAACATTTAATGTCCGTAAAAAGCTTCATAATTAAAAATTTTTTCTAAACCGAAAGATAGCAATACTTGTAGTACAAACTTTAAATGAGACCTAATCTGATACTAAATTATTACGTGAACATATGTTTTGTTCATGCTTTCTGAGAGATAGGTTTCAATTGATAGAGTCACCAAAACGCAGCGAGAAAATAGGCATACTACATCAGTGATCATTTTTTAAAAAGGCCAGGATCCTGTTGTGGCTGAAATATCTTGAGATCCTGCTTAATTGTAATAAATTTTAGGTAAGGAGTGCTTATCCGGTTACCTAAACAGGACACATAACTATTTTCCCTTCCTGGAATTCGGCGCAGAGCCACCTCTAGAACTTGTGTTTGGCGTTCCGAATCGCGTGTCCTGTTTAGGGGAACCATATAAGAAATACTTACGCCTTACTCGTCCGTCGTGTTGGCCTCACATTCGAAGGTATCATCAAAGACAACAACAAGCAGAAGAAACGAGGTCTGTCTTGTCTGTGTTCGAAACCTCCCCCTCTCCCTCATCTCTGCTAGTACACGAGGACGATGCAGGGTATGAGCTCGTAACCATCCGGACTGTAGTCTCTTGTGCGCGAATTTCAGTTGCCAGAGTTGAAAGACTTGAGCCCGCTTTGGAGAGAGCACAACCAATTTCTTGTCATTCCAGCCATTCCTCTAACCCTCTTGTGAGGCCCGGGTTCTCGGTCGGAACGTCCCTTCTTCTCTCCTGTAGAGGCAAAGAGGTCCCAAATATGAAGGGTTTCTTCAGGTATTTGCTCGATCTTCCCTCCTTTAATCATATTGTACGTACAGGCTCGCTTAAATAACCTCTTTACCGTCCCAGTGTCGGCAGAAGCAGCCTCAATGATGCGTCTGCACGCGTCAGACCCGCGCGCCATCTGTTGCCTGGCCTTATCTCGGGCCAGATGTGTAGGGGATGGTCAGACCAGTTTGTGAGCATACTATGGATCACGGCTCACGACCCGCCTGCATTCCACCTCCCCCCCCAGCCGGCTGGTCAGCTGCCAGTCCCAACCTTCCCCCTCTCCCTCCAATGCCTTCTTGCTGATCCCGACCAGGACGGAAGTCTAGTCCAGCTCTCGGACCCCGTGCCTCCCCTCCCCCAAGTCATCCACTACTCCTGTCCAGCTGTGTGCGCCACCGTCGCCGCTTGGGCTGAACACAACTGCCTCCTCGCCCCTCCCTAGGGGAGTGGGGAGTTTTTATACGTCATCTCGCCCCGACGACCACCACCGCCGCCGCCGCCGCAGTCATCATCATCATCCTCGTCTGCAGTACTCAAACAGTGATTGTGGGCGTGAGAATCCATCTGCTAGGTTTTTTACAGGTCCTCGGTGTGCTCGGGCATTCGTCTGTGTGTGCACGCGCGTCGCTGGATGGACCCGCCTCCTGCCTCACCCCCCACCCAGCCAGCCTCCGACACAGTACCCCTTCACATTTATCCTTCCTTCGCCCCCTCCCCACGCCCTAATGATGCACTTGAGTTGGACAATAAGAAGCATATTAACTGCTGGTACGAAAATCGGGACGGGTAACAACGCAATGTCATCGTTGTGAGTGCACTTGCCCTGGAGCTTCTGGCCTTTGTCAATATTAGGCGGCTGCATTTCAGAGTAAACAAGCCCCCGGTATTATGCTGGGCTGGGTGCGCGAGGGTTTCGAATGTCCGGGCTCTCTCCTGCATGCCTTCGCATGCATTTGGCTTCCATAGGGTTGGGGGCTTGCCAACCCAGAGGCGATTGATCTGGGATCCGGGCATAGTGCATTGAGGATAGTGAATGGGTCGGAAACGTGACTTGTCCTGGTTTCCTTGCGCTACCGTTTACCGGGGGAGGGCTGTAGCAGATGCTTAGCCAGCAATCTCCCTCCTTTATGCCATGAGCACAGTAGATGCCGAAATTCATGAAGCAACAACTGGAAGTTCTAAGTGTGCAGTCAAACAGAAAAATTTACCGATGCATATTGCCGGCACGGACAAGGGAGACTCAATTGGCCATTTCTGGCTTATTAGCCGTCATCAGCCAGCCATAACCAACACTAGGTGGTGCACCACCTCCGGCTCGAACCCGAGACCTGCTGATGAGAAGCCCAACGCTTTTACCGTTTATCAATCGGTGAGCGTTAGTCAACTAATGTCAATATTCCCTATCTAAACCGATGGGACAACGAGACCGTGGCTCAAGGATTAGAGCGTTGGACTTCTTATCAACGAGTCGCGGGTTCGATCCTCGGATGGTGCACCACTTGGGATTGAGTATGATTGGCTGATGACAGCTAATAAGCCAGAAATGGCCAGCTCGGTCACCCTTGTCTACCGGCAATATGCGTCTTCCTATTTCACTGCTACTGGTCACTATGCGATTGTTAGCTGGGCTCGATCGGTGAGTGTTAGTCAACGAAAGACAGTTTTACTTCGATGCTGTTATGGTACTGAGCCAACCTATACCACCAACTCGTTTTGCTTTAGGCCTCATAGCAAGCTGGTCATCGAAGGGTACGCAATGAGCATACCTGTAACGAATATCTGTGGTTTACCGTTAACCCAACTCCTGAAGGAATGCATGGGGTTTTCAGTTCCTTTACCCGTTTTTATGGGTGTTCTCATGGTTTCTTAGTCGCGGTTATATCCTTGGAGGTGATTGTAATAGGATTACCTGTGGTAGGTTTACTAAAAAGATTGGTTCTCTGAAAATAGCTCTGATTATGCTCTTAAATTCGCCTTTTTCCAGCCATGTAGGGAGGTGTTCCCTTCTTCTTAGGCGCCGACCCGTGCGAGCACTATAGCCTGCTCCATGGGAACAAGTAAATGAGTAGATGCACACGGAGATGGTCTGAGCTGGCAACCTATCCTTAACTTCTTCATGTCAAAACAGGTTGTTTAATACTAATATCCAAACTCTCGCGGCTGGGGGAGGTTCGTAAAACGACTTGAGCAAGGTGGCTTCTCAGGAGTTCAGTTGCGCATCCCCTTGAAAGGTGACTTTAAGAAATAGGGTTTTCTTTTCTGCAGTAAGTGTGGTGGGTTTTTCTGATCTCGCGACCATATTCTTTTTAATAAATCTATCCGGATACCCATTCTCGCGAGGTAGGTCCTGAATCGTTTTAAGCTCTTCCTGTCGGCCGATTTGTTACAAAAAACATGGTCGCGAGACCAGAAAAACCCGCCACACTTACTGCAGAAAAGAAAACCCTATTTCGCAAAGTCCCCTTTCAAGAGGATGCGCAACTGACCTCCTGAGAAGATGCCCTGCCCAAGCCGTTTCACGAACCTTCCCCAGCCACGGATATTATTCTCATCCAACCCAGTTTTACATGGAGAAGGTAAGGACAGGTTGCCAGCTCAGACAACCTCCATGTGTATCTACTCATTTACTTGCTCCTGTGGAGCAGGTTATATTGGTCGCATGGGTCGGCACCTATCCGAAAGAAGAAGGGACCAGCTCGTAGGACTTAGAAAGAACACCAGTACAAATAAACCATGTATCAAGGGCGGTGTTCTCAGGCTTACCTATCTGCGCACTCCACATGACAACACTCAAGAGCATATGACCTTCTGTGGGAGGAAATCTGTACGTGTTTAATGTTTCTTTTTTTCCAAAAAGATGTTTTCTTACCTGCGAAGTATATACCAAGTTATTCCCGACTGTGATTTAAGCAGCAGAAGAAAAAAAACAACAGCGTATCGTGCTTCACCAGTTCAATCTCGATGGAGTGGCTTTTCAAGTTAAAAGCCCATCTCTGCACTGCAGTGACTGTTTCAGAATTTCGTCATGCCTCCGCACCTCGTCAAAGAGCTGGCCACTGTGAATGGAAGCTGCTAATCAGCGTGGTAAGATCGTCAACGCTCAATGAACTCAAACCACAGTTTACCTCACTGCCACTCGCGTGGGGACTGGATGCTGGTTAAAAAATATCCCTCTGGAGCCTGTCAATTAACATTTGCTGTACCATGTGCGTGCTTGTGAGAGAGAGAGAGTGTGTGTGTCCACGTTCCGGGGACCTCTCAGACACCTCCTGTGTAGACTGACAGCTAGCGTCTATCGTGCGCACATCCAGAGCAAATAGAAGCTGAAGACCCGATCACCGACACGAGTAGACGAAGAGACTGCGATTGACTTGTTTTTTTTTCCCGCTCGTCAGACAAACCACCAGTGTGGATGCGGGCTACAGGGCTGCGTTCCCAGATTTACCTGACACCAGGTTGTCGATTGTGTTATCATAGCTACCCCCACTCTGCACCCTAACCACAGTTCAGCCGTAATGAGGGTCAGACTGGTTAGTTTTTCTTCCATCTGGATCTTCGTGTACTTGTGCTTAGTGGCCGAGAATCAAAACAGGCGTGGAACAAAAATAGGAGCAAGAAGAAGCTTGTTGTTAGAACAAAGCCATTTACGAGCAATAACGGTCAAGATTAGATAGATCGGAGCTGCCCCTTCTGGCTGAATCACTGTCATCGCTGACTAGGCTCACTTCTTCTGGTAATGTCACGCAGAGCATAAGGTCGGGTACCTGAACCCAGTAATCAGATGGGCAGGAAGTCTGGTGTTCGGTTTGCCCTTGTTCACAGGTATGGTTATCTGATGACCTCCAAATAAGCCAGAAACATCCCTTGTAGGCTCTCTGGTCTGGGTCCGTAATACTTATCGATTACTGACTATACGTCCCTCTACAGCCGTCAAC
The DNA here is from genome assembly GCA_017591395.1 of Schistocephalus solidus. NCBI lineage: Eukaryota > Metazoa > Platyhelminthes > Cestoda > Diphyllobothriidea > Diphyllobothriidae > Schistocephalus > Schistocephalus solidus. The sequence continues at coordinate 122,777 of WEDG01007918.1, forward strand.
AGGGAGTTCTGGGCTGGAGCTGAAACAAAATGTCCATATTGAAGTTCGGTCATGTTGGGACCATTCTCCTTCTCCACCCCCCTCCCCATCATTCTTCCCCCGTGAAAGTTTTAGTCAATGGCTCACTGACAACACTCCCTCCTATAGCTACCTCAAAATCAAGCTCGTCAGTCTAATTTACAGAGGCTACATTTGATAGATCGGTCTCACTGACAATGGGACCTGAGGGTATCAGCCGGTCTACCTTTAGGCGTGGCGCTGGGGCACATAAATGGCCACCTAAACAGTCTTCTGAGGGCTGTTCAGCCAGTCCTCCTGTTGGTGCAAATGCATTCTTTGTACAATAACTTGTCCGAAGTAAATATCTGGTTTGAGGGCTCGTCTGATCAGAGATAAGAGCAGCTTGATGACAGCGCATTTTGTTCTAATCCGCGGACGGCCAGCTGCTTGTCCCCACTCGCCTCTCTTCCCACTTCTGAAGTGGTAGCCTCGTTTGCTTGTACTCGAGGCGTCCTTTCAGTGGTTCACTGACACTCACCTGCGGATCGCCTGGAGCCATTCCGTCGGCCCAATAATCCTGTCACTCCCCCCCGCCTTCATTCATACCGTCTTCGGCTCACCTGGCCGGTAATGCTGCAAGTCAAAGCCTTCAGTAGTCACTGCGAGAGGCTAATTAGACCCGCTGAAGGACTCTGCACAATGCTCTAGCCCGCAGGGCACGAGAATTTGACGAGCGATGACCCATCCCCAGGCTCGAACCGGAATCTTTTGATCAGGTCCTTCCCAGAGGTCAAGACCGGAGGTGAGGGGGGTCCACCGTCACCAACTGCAGCCGCGTCTAACCCTGACTACCACATGAGACCGAAACTACAATCTTGGACGAGCGCACGAAAACACACACTTGCAAACATGACCTAATGTTAACCTTAACCCTAAGTCTACGTTCCCGGGAATTTAGCTCAAATTAGGGGTGCTTCCTGTTTCCATGACCTGTCGCTACCCCCAGCGTTTCTTAAACAGTGACCAGAGTCAGGTTCAGTTATGCTTCCTTCGCATGTTCCTTGAGCAAGGTGTTAAGGCTGCTGGAGGTGGTGTGGTTGGTTGTGTCGCATATCCTGATTTCCGAAAACTCGGTCATACATGCATTTTTGTGACTCAGCCGACGTTTACGCTGAAGCGTGAGGTTTAACAAATACCCGGCTTGCCATGTCGCCCTGTTTATCAGTTCTCCGTGCAGGGAGCGTCCGACGCTTAAATGTGCCTGAAAGGCTATTTACGTTTCAGCGAACTTTGCAAGTAGTATTAGCGAACCGGTAAGGATGACCGCCTAAACAGGACACGGAAAAAGGAAGCGCCCAAAATACGTGTGGCTTCCTGCCAACTTCCAAGGAAATTATGGTTAGGACTAAGGTGAGGGTTAGAGTTAAGTGAAGGGTTAGGTTTAATTTCGAGTTTAAGATCAAAGGTGGGGGTTAGGGTCATAATTAGGCGAAGGGTTAAGGTTATTATCATTTTAACTGTAGAGTTTAGGTTTACGGTAGGCCTAGGGTTAAGATTAAGGTGACAGTTTCGTTTTATGTTATTGATAGCGTTAAGACACGAGCATATTTATGCTTCCTGAAGTTTACCGTAAGGTAACTTATTTTATGTGGGTGAGGTGGCTCCCATTCATGTGCCCTGTTTAGCAAACCTATGGACACTGATTCATGGAAATAATTGCATAACACCATCGTCCTCATGAATTATTGAGCAGATGGTTTGATGAAACAAAATTTTCCTGTAAAATGAGAAGAGCATGTGAAATTACTGAGTCATTTCGGACCTACTTACTGTCATCAGCCAGCCACATCTCAACCCCCAGCTAGGCAAACCTGGGTTTCGAGTCTACCACGGGCTTCTGTTCCATCTGCCGTGGGCAGAACTCTTTAAGACCCCGTGGTAGTGGACGTTACCGGTTACTGAGACTTTGTTTCCTGGCCCAAATGATGGAACTCCTGATCACTGTGTCTGATTGCCAGCTACTGCTTATTCAAATTTCTGATCCACCGACTCGACTGTCTAGCAATGAACACCTCACACTCTTTCTCCTTCATCACAATCAACTAGGTAGGTAAAAGCCCCGAAGACCGAATGACTGGTTGCTTTCTCAACCGAAAACCGACCTAACAAATATCTCATGCATTTCGATACCTATAGCGTATGTATAACTACAGTAGATTCCGTCTCATTAAATTCTGAAGTGTATTTTTGATTCAAACAAAGTACGGTTCTCATAGGGATTATTGTGCAGCCTAATCCAAATTTTTTTTGTACTCACATTAGGATGCCGGCTGCTGAGCGAACTTCCTTCTGACCTCTGGCACAAATTATGCTCGGTAAAAAATGGCTACTTAAGTAGTATGTTAAACCGTTATTGTAACATCCGCCTCGTCTACCGGGCTTACTTCCTATTACTATACGTTGGCGGATGTCACCTTACAAAATGCACACTCATTCGATGCTGATTAGTTGTGTGCTGTTGTTCTTTAATGTGTGGTTAGTATGGTAGCTGCGGTTGAAAATCACTCTAGTGACGAGTAGTTCGTAGTTTGTCTGCTGGCGGGAATGTCCTCGTCGGTCTAATCTGTGTAAATCTCAGTAGGCACCTTATGCGAAAAAACAGCGTGTTTAATGGTTTAAAAAACGCATTCATAGGCGCGATTCAAGAGCCCAGAAAAATAACTAAAGGAGGAGGAAGAAGAAGAGGCGGAGGACAGTTAGGCGAGGTTCCCAACCCTGTCTCCATTCTGTTGCTAACGCACTGGAGTTCAGGGGACGGAGGGTGGATACAAGGTCTCTGAGAGGAAGTGGATGTTTTTACAACCTCAACTCACAAAGGACAGAGTAACGTTCCCCGTGTTAAATATCCTAGCAACCCCGTTAGACCGAGTCTCAGCAGAACCCTCGGAGTCACTGACTTGTCAGTAATGTCGCCCTTATCGGCAGATCATGATAAAAGCGGCCTGTAATCTCCGCTCTTCGTTCTCTCCCATCCCCTGTCCCGGCACCTCTTTCATGTCCTGTCCTCGGCTACTTTTTGCAGACAGGTAAACTATAATCGCTACATGAGAAACCACTCAGATTCTTGACGAACCTCGTTTACTCTCGCATCCTCTCCGGCGATGGATGACCGGACAGTCTGGCGCGCTTACAAGCCAGCTCTACCCGCCTTTGTATGGTGATCACTATCCTGGTTTCTTGGCGCTTATTGGTTGGAAGCTACCTCGTCGAAACCCCAACTGTCGCTGGGGGAGGTGGGGGGATTTCAGTGGACCACCAAGGCTTTCCAAACCTGGTGACCCCGAGTGTAGTCTAGTTTTCAGCCCCCCTCTCTTGTTAAGGGAGCTCTAGTGGTTGGAGAATCTGGTATGATGGCCGAGATCATCAGCCGTTGAGGGGAGGAAGGGTCGGTGTCTGAAAACTGCTGTCTTCGTTTCCTAGTCTCTTGTCTTGGCTGCCTGTCCGCTAGGTCTATCGGTTTCCTGACGTTTAGAGATCACCCTAACTAGACACTTATATTGGTCTGCATCCTCATCCCTGTGATCTTCAGAGTCACTGGCTGAGTTTCTGTCCCGCCAAAGTTACAAAACCTGCTCTCTCTCTCTGCTGCAAATGAAAGAGTTCACTTTTCTCTCTATATTGGAGCCTTCTTCGTTGTATTTCTTCACTTTCAGGCTGCGTTCCGGCACGGTTAATGCAGCGTAGAGTGACTGTATACATAGCAATATATTGCGAAAACGATTAATGTTTTACCCGTTCAGTTTCTAACTTACACATAAGTGCAACCTAGATCAAAAAACCGTGGCCTACCGCGCACTTCAAATTTAACATCGGTTTTTTGTAGGGGGCCGATCAGCAGTAAGGAAACTGTCGGAAAATTTATACAAATAATTGTCAGTGGACGTTTATACTGCGTTTTAGGACATCAAATCACACGGGTTTGCAAATCTGCGTTTTTAAAATCGGTAAAACCTCTGGGTTTCTAAGACCTAAACTGCTTGCTTGCGGCTCGATTAAATTAATTAACGTATAGCAAAACAATCAATTTTCAAGTGCTGTGATTTTCGTTTAACCAAACTCTCGAGTGAAGATTACTCCCTTCTCATAGAAGGACACGCGTGGATGTACAAACTTAGTCTTGGATAGCTCTTAGTACAGGAAACCGCCGGAATACAAGGAAGCGTAGATCTCCATTCGAATTTTTAAATATTTTTACTAATAAATTTATGCTATAAACTTATTCTGCATGCAAAAAGGCCACCTTTCCAGAATAAGGTCGGCAAATAAATTAAATATTCAGCGTTTTAGTGGCCCCCAGTTGATCGTTTCATGTGGCGTTTGGAGGGTTCCAGGAGATAGGTCACATATTTGAGGAGGGAATTGTGACGAATTACTTGCTGTTTTTTTACCGTTCTGTCAGCTGACTGACAAATCTGGTGTCTCCCTCATTGCTACTACGCCTTGAGTATGCAAAGAATATCCCTCTAGGAGACGTGTCAGACCCCCAAAATTCGATAAAAAATCGTATCACCGACTGCTTTGGACGCAAAGGGTGTTTATTCGACTTGCGTATGGCCCACCACTGCGTAGGGTTCCTTTGCAAACCAAAAAAGTGTGACTGCGATCAGGTCCCTCACACTTATTCCTTGGAACTCCCCTAAAACCCCGTTGATGTTATGCTTAAGATTTAAACACCTACTTATAGTCATCTTTCCATGGAGAACCCCTGACTTGTTGTTGAACCTGCCTCCCGGTCTCCTATGTATTCCAAGTTATGTTGGAAGCAAGGAACCTCACATTTTCATCTGCCAGTGGCCTCCATTGGACTCGCTGGCCGTCTTGGGAACTGTGAGCCTTGCCACCTCGCTGATTCGGGGCTGTCATACTCTACTGGCACATGGATTCATCCTCGACTCCGTCGTTCCGCGTCAAGGTAGGGGGGAGGGAGTTTTTAATTTTCATCTACATCAGAGCATTTCCACGTCCGACGGCTGGATCCTTTGGTCGAATCCACACGCAAAGCGGAGGTTAGTTCCCGCTCACGCTTGAACACGGCAATGATAACGCCGGTGGGAACCCAGACTCCTGTGAGAAGCACAGCGAAGGGGTGAGTGCTTCGCCGGCGAGCTAACTCGGCCCCTGGGATTTTGCATGTACTGGGACATCACCGACCCTGATCGCACACCCCCCCCCTGTCTGCCCGGCCGCGACTGCAGTCCAGGTTACTTCGATTTTTAGCCAGCGTCTGAGCCCCAGATCTGTACGAGGGGGGGGGGGGCATGTGAATGAGTACTGCTCAGCCATGTCACGGTGATCAACAGACAATGCTTCATTCTACTGCGTGTCCCAGGATGCATCGTCAATGCAGGAGGAATGCTACCGTCAGCGCCGCCCTCTCCCCCTCCGCCGGCGTCGTCGCCTGTCGCCCCTCCTCTCCCCACCTTTAATCCGTGAGAGCGCCACCAAATGTAATTCGGCCGGCTCTCCATCGGGGTCTGCGCATGATACGTGGTGGACAAGTAATCCCTCTGAGACAGTGTTGGGTGAATCAAAACAGCGGGATAGAGCTGTCCTTTTGCCCCCTCACCCTCCCCCGTAAATCATACAAGATGCAGCACCGAGGTGTGTGTGTGTGTGTGTGTGTGTGTGTGAGAGAAGTCGACTTTTCAGCCCCGAGTATGCTCGGATGTTCGTTGGAGTAAGGGGAAGGTGATGGACGCTGGATGATGAAGTCGTCCAGAAAGCGGAACCAGACGGAGTCTATAATCTTTGCCTTGGTCCTCACTGTGTGCGTGAGCCCATTAAATTGGTCGCTCCGGAAATGTTCAGGCTTTGCCGGTTCTATGCCTCACCGATCGGTTACGGGACTCACTGGCCCCGTTCTGCCTTGGGGCTCGCTCACCAACCCAGCAGGTTTTGGGTTCGATTCTCGGGTGTTGCACCACCTGGGGTGGAGTATGGCTGGCTGATGACGGCTTATAAACCGGAAATAGTCAGTCCAGTCTCCCTTGTCTTTGATGGCAATTTTCAAATGCTCAGACTCCTTTATATCGCTTGTGCCAGCAGTGTTTCGGATACTGATGCGACCACCTGCATATTCACGCCCGAGTTGGGAACATTTTCGAAAACAAAATGTTTAGGCAAGTGGAAGGGACACAAGCGAAAATTGAGGCGAGGGTTACGTCAGTTGAGACCATCGCGTAAACCATGCTTGCGGAGCCTGTTGAAAGGCAAATTGTGCCTCTGGTGCAGAGCAATATTCAGTGGATAGATAAAATACCTAATTTAAGCTTCCAAGACCCAAGGTTTTACTATGCTCCAGAAATATTAACATAAAGAACGGAAACACCAGCAACACGCGTGGCTTTGTATAAAATTCCAAGAAAATTGGGTTTAGGATGAAGGTTCAGTTCAGGTTAAATTTAGAGTTAGCGTTAAGGTTAGGATTAAGGTTTGGGTTTGTGCTAGCAGTATGATTTAGGTTTAGGGCAGAGTTATGGTTAGGAGTAAGGTTACAGTTCAGTTTTTTTTAGGGTTAAGACACGGGAATTTTTACCCTCCCTGAAAGTTATCGTAAGGCTAACTATTTTACGTTCCTATTCCTGTGTCCTGTTTAGGCGGCCATATAAGTCACCCTTACTAAATACATATTTACAGAAGATAACCATTATGCATGCCCGCATTCGTTTTTGGTGATTTTTTAAAAATCCTACAGACGTCTCCGCTGGTGGTGGTGACATCATAGTTTGGATTAAAAGTCCGGTCTCGGGCGTTGTTACCACAGAAGACAAGAAACACCTGTTGCATGATTTGCAATAATGATAACACAGGAACTAGTTAAAAGCCCAGGCACATACATTTTCCCGACCTTCTGCCGCTACGTGACACAGCTGCGAGGGGCCCGACTCATCAGGAGATCCACAGTGTTCTCGGTGTGCTTTCTGGTAGACAGGGAAGTTTGAACTTTTGGCTTTTTAATCTCCTCAGAAATTACTGTGCTACCTTGGAGTGAACCTTTTGAACTCAGCTCGTCAGATGATGGGAATATTTGAGCCGAAATATATAAACTTCCGCGGAATAATATCATAATATTCACAAAATATAAACAAACATGTAATAGTAGTAGTAGTAGTAGTATTAGTAGTAGTAGTAGTAGTAGTAGTAGTAGTAGTAGTAGTAGTAGTAGTAGTAGTAGTAGTAGTAGTAGTAGTAGTAGTAGTAGTAGTAGTAGTAGTAGTAGTATGCTCTATCAACTGCTACCGGGATCTTTGTGACTCACTTTGGGGAAGCACCAAGTGCGGTAGCTGGCGAACTCTGAACCAGCCGGCAACCTGCCCTGGTCCTGCCGACAAATGAATGAACTGCCCACAAGAGCTAAGCTGCGGTGCCTCTAACTGTCATACGTTTGCGATTTTGGTAAATGCTACAACTATGTGCTGGAACGCCTAGAATTGACTACTTCGGACAATTTCCCTGTGAATGGGCCGAAGTTTCAAGCACCTTTGACTTCTGTAATGCACTCAGTGTCGTTTTACCTGATGCAGTGTCGTCTACCTGAGGCCGTACCCTATTTTTTATTCCCTGTGGAGCTGTATTACTTGGTAATAGCTCTAAAGAGGAAGCGCGGCTCTAAATTCGCAACTTGTAGTCAGTCAGATATCAGCAAGCCCCCGACAGCTCGAATCGATCAAGACCTGATGTGTTAGAAGCTGGAGGTTTCCTCCTAACCGAAACGTTTCTAGAGCCCGCAAAGGAGCCGATATAGAGAGGCGGAAACGTACCTATTGGTTCTGCGAACTTAGCTGCATGCACCGCCTCATCAAGTCTCGCAATGGGGCAGTTTGCCAGGGAGGAGTCAGTGGAAAGCGGACCAGAATTGGAGACTGGCATGTGGGGAAGCATTGGATACAAGTGGAATGGAGAATGGAAGGAGGTTGAGGAGGCCGAGGTTGCGGAGGCGGAGGCGGAAGGGGGTAAGTAGGGCGTCGGTGCGTTGGAATCCAACAGCTCAAAGTAGGCATGCAGCATCTCTTGGCGATGGGCAAAGTGGTAAGGACCACTGGCATAGGCGTCCTCTGAACTCATGGCTCAAGTGGACTGCGGCCCGCGAGGTTGTGTGCAGATCACGGAGCTCCTGCGAACGGTGTGTGTGTGCGTGTGCGTGAACCGTATTCTCGCCCGAGTGGCGGTCACAATCAGAGAGGCGCGCTTCCCGTCGTCTGATTGGCTCACCTGACGGGAGGGGGTGAGCGGCGGAAAGTGCATCACATTTCGCGGCTGGATGAATCTGATTGGTTTATTTTCCGGCCTGCCGGTGACGGAAGTGCAAAATGGGGAGACATAGAGAGAGGGAGAGAGAATGGTAATTTTAGGCAATCTCCTCTGTTCGCGCAATCCCAGAAAAATGCGGGTTGATTGCGCGTTGGCTAAAGGGCCGTGTATTTGCGGAGTGTAGACGTCCTGCCCTAAACGCTGACCACGCTTGATCGTAAGAGCTGTGTAGCGAGGAGAAAAATGACACAAATAGGAATCCTGTGCAGTAGTAACCAAGTACAAGAAACGTTTTTTTGAGCCCAAATTTTCAACGTCCCTTCCAGGTAGGTACGAAAGCCGTATTTGCCAATCCAGCTCGTCTTCGTTATACCGAGACATCCAGTATGGAATGCTCCATACTGGAAAAATAACAGTCACCTGAAACAATTTTCGAAACGTTGGCTATTCCGACGGCAGATGCGCTATAAGTTTACTCACATTTGAGTGACGTTACCGCATCGAATGATAACTATCTACGCTGATGCAGTAAGCTGACTGCCCAAACAGGAGTTCTTAAGCAGTCAGTCTAGCATCCATCAGCTGACTATCAGGCGCGCTAAATTTATTGTTTTTTGCCCAATTTCGGGGCATTCTACCTCAGGTGGCTGTGCTAAAAACTTGTCCGGGCTGTCGCGAATTCCGATCCCACCAAGGCCACCGGAGTTTTCACAGTTGAGTCAGATAAATTATTCCAATCTGTCAAAAAGAACAACTAAGTGCTTTTTGGAAATTTTCGAATCAACTATTCCAGGGAGAGTACAAAAAATAAAAATTTGATAGTAATAGCAACGCGGGAACCGCCTCAATGGCATTGCAACTAAAGCAAGTTTTTATTTTGCTTTGAAAATTCGAAGGAGACTTTATTAGTTGATTATCTTCTGAGAAGTACACAAATGTTCAACCGTCATCGTCCGACGATTTCCACCGTATGCTAAACAGCAGGATGGCGCAGGAACAGTGACTGGCGTTGAATTATAGTGAAAACACACGTTCACAGTATCTACTTCATTATATTATTCGATTCCCCAAGACAGAGTCGAGAAGACCAGAGGTGGGCGAGGGCAAAGTTCTACGCACTGTCGTCCACGACAAACAAAAACACTACAACACCAGGGATGGGCGGCTTGGATCCCAGCTGAGTGGAAGCGCCATAAAGGCCAACTTAAGAATGGGGCCATTGCATCCTGACTGGGGAGCAGTAACCTCCCCGACACCCTTATTTCAGGTGGAATCGCGCTTAATTTCCCGAAGGACATTGGTGAGCGTGTGGTATGTAGCGACAGTTCGCCCATCGATTCATAGCAGGTCTTCCCTGTGGCTTGGCGTGAGCCTGCCTCTACGCGTGCCACTAGCTTGCCCCATCGCTCCCATATTCGGCCTTTTTATGGATGCGCAACCCGAAGATTGTCTGTCCTGCCCCGATATAGCCCACGTGTTGGTCCAGTGCATGGACACCGTACGGTGTTAGCCCATCGGGTGATTGTTCAAAAATCTAAATTATCATTTTATTTAGATAGGTGTGGTTCATTACGATTTACCTCGCAATATGTCCCGAAAGGGGTTATGTGATCCTTAGTTTTTTCCCCTTAAGATTAGGGTTACCCATTACAGATATGTCTACGGTTGGCGTCCGTGTTTTAGTCAACTGCAGTTTTTCCTCTAGGGTTACATACACCACCCTTGTCGGGGTCTTAAATTCCGTGTCCTAACTCTAAAAGTAACTTACCCAAACCTTTACCATAACCCCACATTTAATACTAAACCTTAACCTAATTTCCTTATAATTTATGGAAAAACCACCTGTATTACGAGACGGCCGTAATCCCCTGTCCGGCCATGGGAGGCGCACAAATGTTCCCTACCGATTATTCTTCAATACGATTCACATACCTGTTCAATATATTTGTCAGATACGTTTACTTTTCCGCATCGTAACCTTCCCTAGGCCCCTTTGCCGCTCCCGTTTAAAAAAATCCGATGTTGTGAGTTGAAATCACCTCTGCCTGCCTGAAATCCAACTGAACACTGCGCTGGACGCATAAACGCTTACCAAATTCGCATACACGGCTCGCAGTCCAGATAGGAACAAAAATCCAACCATTTTGCAAACAGACTGACTTCGCCCGTCGACGCAGAGACGAGTTCAAAGTTGCAGTGACGTGACGCGATCGCCAAAACAGACGCCTTTCTCTCTCTCCCCCTTGCCCCCACCGCGTTTCTCTCCACTTCCATCTGCCAGGATGAGTTCGAGCCGGAGGCGAGAGCAGCAAGCCACTTGAGCTCATGCGATCGTTCGGCCTTATTCTCGATGTCCAATCGGTATTCCTTAAATAACCCCCTCCTCATAAATGGCAGCTGTGTGATTCGCATTCTCTGCCAGTCTAAACAGGTTTTACCGGCGCCAGATGAGATGCCATCTCCCGATAAGTTGGTCCGCGGATTCAGCCCCACCCCACCCGCACAACTCGCTAAAGTTGGGATCGGGCACTG
>WEDG01007922.1:0-19846 GCA_017591395.1 Schistocephalus solidus
CAACGTCTACAGTTATTCCACTTGTTACACATTAGCTTAACTCGCATTTACCCATATTTGCTAGTTGTATCATTAACTGGTCGACGCGCCACACTCCAACTGGTTTGTGGTTCGGTAGCATAAACTGATTGTTCACCTATTGCTTTTGTTCTTCACTGGGCGGCGTCGTCAGATGATTCCGTCGTATAGGAACCTTTGGCGTGGGATCGTAGTATCGATCGTAGTTGCTCGCCAAAGTGGTGACCCTGAACGAGAAAGCCCGCTGCCTTTTCTCGCGCTTTCACTGGCCAGCCGATCATTGCACAGTGCCTTATTGGTTCTTTCCCCGCGTGCACTTTCTCTCGGTTCCTCTCCATGCCACTTTTTCATGGACGAGGGTGAGAAATAGTGCGGTGTCTCTCTCTGGGTTTACCGATTTGCTTCCTTCACATCGGAGTCTAGTTTTCTCGCCCTGTGAATATTACCAAGGGAATAAACTTCTCCGATTTTAACAGGTTTTGCCATTGCAAGTTCTGCACTCGAGTTCAGGCGGTCATACAGAGTCCACCGGCACCGACCGGGCCGTACACCCAGCTTCTTTGCCGCCCTCCTTCTGCCTGCTAACCGTGTCTGACCGTCAACGGAACCATCAGCCCATTCAAGCGAGGAGGGTTTAGGTGACCGGATGCCCACCGAACTTCTCAGAAGGGATGCAAACTGCTTAAGGAGACGTCTCCGGGAGCGTCTGTCCACGGATGCCCGCAAACCCATTATGGCATCCGTCTCCAGAGGCAACTCTCGGTCCCAGCGCAACGCGATGGCGGACAGGATTTTCGGTGGTTCCAGCCGCCCTCCACTGCTCCAGCTCTCCACATCACATTACATTGACACCTAACCGAGCACCTTTTTGACGCAGATGGCGACCAGCAACGGCCGTGAGATAGCTTCAGCTTAAACCTGCAGCTGCGCGCCTCACCTCCCGCCGATCATCCCGAGTCGCTCACCCAGCCTCGTCGTCGGTCCCACTCGCGACTCCGCACGCTGATGTCTGCTGGAAAGCATCATACCAATTCCTAGCGCAAGGCCCATCTGTGCTTTTCTCACTGGTCATTCCAAATCCCACCCAGGGAAACCAGTCTGCCAGAAGGGTGAGGCCACTGCCTTCTCTGGCTCATCTGACGGTCGCGTATGCGACCATTGGTTCGCAGACGGTTCCTGAGTGGACACTGGGTCCAAATCAGTGTATTCCTCCCGCTCCAGCTGACGGTCGCTGTCCCAAGGATTGTCTGCATCTCCAAGCTGTTAACTACCCACGTCCGGCAGCTTGTCCCTCACCATACCATTGACCTTCGCCGGTCTTTCTCGTGGATTTTTGTGATTGCGATGTCCCTCATGCAATCCTTGGCTCGACTTTCTAACCGAATTTTACCTGTTAGTGGACTGCCGGCGTTCCCGCCCTACTTGATCGCACTACCGGTCTATCTGTTCGGATTGGCTCTATAACCCCTTGCAATTTATATGTCCTGAATACAGATATTGCCTGTCCTTATCGAGAGCCCACTGCAACATCGGAACATCACCAACCACAAGTTTCGCAGTGGTGAGTTCAACACGATGTTGTGCATCACATCCGTACCTTGTGTCTTCCTGCTTTCGCTCGTCCCAGACGACTTGCACCTACCGGTTGCGAAATCAGAATTCGAACAACTGGCATCATTCGACCGCCCGAGAGCCCCTTGGGCGTCACCACACTGCGCATGGTGCCCGGGGCAGCATCGGATGACTGGCGACCCTGTGGTTACATGCCCTCAAAAACACTCCTTCCCGGTTGGTATTCAATGCCTCATCTTCCAAGATTTTAATAGAATCCTTTTTGGCAAAGTGGTTTCTCGAAGATTGACCTGGTACGCGCATTCCACCAGATTCGGCTTCGAAGACCGGCACCCAAGGAGTGCCAAATCAATAAACCTATTTAACCCCTCCTCCATCCTCCATAACCTGTCCATCTACCCCACATTCCTCCACTACCCTCCATCCTTATTCTTTTAGTGTCCCTGACATTCGCACCACTCGTAGCGTCCATAAATTACACTTTCCCGATCGCTTTATCACTCAATTGTCTAAACATAGCATTTACCTTCAGCGTACCTTTTTACGTCGGCCTTCGGTCTAGGCAGGCGGTACTGTGGTAGCCCTTTACCATATTTTATTTTATACAAACTTTCTGCAGTTATTCCACTTGTTACACATTTACTTAGCTCGCATTTACCCATATTTGTTTAATTTGGCATTTATTAAATGTGACGCGCAACACACCAACTGGTTTGTTGTTCGGTGACATCAACTGATTCTCTACCTATTGCTTTTGTTCTTCACTGGGTGGCGTCATCAGCTGATTCCGTCGTATCGCAACCTTTGGCGTGGCTTGACTCTCTTATTTCTTAGCGTGGGATCGTATTATCGATCGAAGTTGCTCGATAAAGTTATTCGTATTAGGACAAGTGCTTATTTAATTATTTAAATAAGCGAGTTTAGTGTGCGGCCAATGTGCAGTGGTACCAGGATAGTTTGCCACACACCGAATCCTGGCGGCGACAATCATTTTGGACGATTCCCAAAGGGTATATTTTCGACTTCCATGGTAGATCTCACAAACGATAAACATTTTTCAAGTTACGGAAAGAAGATTTTAGTGGGATCAAATTTATGAATAAAACAGTGACAACACTGTGCCGTTTGTAGATTGGAAGAGCTCTTAGAGCTGCTGACCAGAGGTGCAAAGGAGAATGTTGGTCGTTTCACCTGCTGTCCTGCAGTGAGCTTATGAGTATGAAAAGAATTTTCAAAAGAATCCAATGCCTCATAAATAAAGTCCGTCACAGAATCCAGAAGACATAAATTTCAACAGACGTAAATTCCTCGGAGATAGAAAATTTCAAACCAACTTTGAAGGGCACGCGCGCCTTACTGTTCTAAAATGCCAAATGGATGGATTTTAAAAACTCTGCTTACCATCCATTATCATTATTATTAATTCTGGCCACTCACGTAGACCACCAATTCCCAGATGGTGGACAATAAAATAAAATATTAATTTATTCAGTAATTGACTGTGCTCACCAAATCGCGGATTTTGTTTAATTTGCGAAAAACTACAAACATCCTAGGTCAACAATACAAACTAAACAAAAAACATGTTAAACTTGAATCGCGGATAAACTTACTTTCGCACCGGGTGATTGAAGAATGAAACACACTGCTTCGTCAGTTGTTCTGAATTTAAGAGTTGTGATATTTAATAGAGGACTTGATGGAATTTTACCTGAGGTCCACACGCTTAGTCGAAATCAGTGAATGATATAATGTATATATGTCGCATTGTCTGTGCTGCACGCCATCAGGAAAAACTTTGTGACATTTTGATGAAGATTTTTTCCCTAAAATTTTCGGAACAGTCGTGAGGCTAAATTTCGAATATGCTATACAAGCCTGGAAACCCAGGACAGTTCAACACCAGAACAGTCTCAAAAGAGTTCAAATGTGCGCCATCAACAGGTTTACAAGTCAAAGCACCTTGTCATATGCAACCCACCCAAAAAATCTTAATCGGTTCCCTTTGTGTTATAGGCAAATGCACAGGGCTCCCCTACAGACATTCTGCATGCCGAAGGGTTTGGATTACTGCCTGGTTTTAAAGGACTATAAATTTTCTGTCATGCCAATATCCGAGGCCACCTATTAAAACTGAGCTTTCAGCAGGCCAGGCTCAATTTGCACAAGTACTCCTTTTCTGTTAGAGTTAACATACCATGAAATTCCCTCCCTGCTGATCTTTTGATGGCACCATCGCTGGAAAGTTTTAAAAGTAACCATGGCCTTTTGATGTTCAAAAATGAGCCGAAGCGATATGGGATTTAAATTTACACTCAACATGCATGCCCTTAATTTTCATATGTGTTGGTCCTCTTTGTAATATTGTAACTACAGGGTTTCTCTGTACACCGCACGTAAGTTTTTTTTAAATTCAATTCAATTTATTGAGGGAAATAGGCATGGACCTTGGAGTATCCCATTTGTAACGTGAACTTAAGTGCGGTCTACAGAGAAACCTTGCGGATTACAATAGTACAAAAACGATCATAAAGTAAGACCATTGGGACGTGAGTCTCGAGGATCAAGTCAAATCGTTGATTGCTCCCACCCATTTTGAAATATATCGAATTTATCGCATATGTTTACTGACCTCAACCCTCTCGCTCTCCGGCTGCTTGCTAACCTACAATCGTATATAACTACCCTACCAGCACATGGCCCCGTCAGTAGAGGGGGCTGAGAGGGGGCCAGACGGGGCTAGACGGGGCCAGAAAGAGGCCAATCACAATCGACTTTCAAGCCATTTGTAAAATATGATTTGGCTTCTTGTAAAGACTGGAAGATATGTTAATTTTTTAATTTAAACCAATATAGGAAATATTTATTAGATAATATACTGTTTAAGCCCAATTAAAGAGTACTTTGATGAACTGATTTTGGATGGTTTGTTTAAGTCAGCCATTTAGTCGCCATTTTTCTACTAAGCGCGTGCTGGCCTGCCGTGTGACTTCTACCACTAACCGGTTCTTCTCAAATTTTGCTGATACTAACGTACGTAATCAAGAGGTCTGGAGATGTTTTTTTAAGATAATTTGCTACTTTTGCATTTTAAATTTCATTTCTAGTTACGTATGCTTTTAGTTAAATGTAAAATAATAATGTTAATTTGGTAGCTTACTGAATGTTATATATGCCCTCATATCATTTATGTATTGTGTTCTGTTGTCCATGGAAAGAAACCCTAAAGCGAAAATATTACGGAATCAAGAGGAGCACCGTGCGTATGCGGGTATTGGGTGCAATGCAGGCGTATTATGCCGCAACCAAAGTAGCAGACTGTCCTTCGCCGTCGTCGTCGTCGTCCTCGAATTTAAACCCCTCACCGGAGCCACAAATGCCTGAAATATTTCCTGAGGTTTCAAATGGTAGGTTTTTTAGGCAATATTATTTTGAGTTGGAATGCAGAATCAATAGGGGTAACGGAACAGACAAGCAAGTTACAAGGCAAAAGTTTTTGTAGCTGATTTGCAGGACGTCTGCCTGAAGACCAAAAATGCCACTAGCGACGGTTAAAGCTCTGTTGGACATGCTCCGTCCTTACCATCCAGAGGTTCCGAAGGACCCAAGAACTTTATTGCGTACTCCACGCACTTGCATTAACAAGGACCTGAAGAACGGCAGCTATGTCCACCTGGGCCTTGGACGCGGTTTACTGGATGAGCTAAACCACCGGCGTGCAACTGAAATTCCTGAGATGGGCATCCAATTGCACATCGATGGGATGAAGTTGTTTAAAGGATCAGGACAATGCCTATGGCCTATTCTTGCTCGGGTAAACTACCCGGTAGTTGGACGGCCGTTTGTAGTAGGCGTGTTCTCTGGATTCGGCAAGCCGGAGCCAGTAGATGATTTTCTGAGCGATTGCATTGCTGAATTGAAAGAAATTTTGGGAGTTGGCCTATTGGTTCAACAAACTGGGGAAGTAATTAAAGTTAAGTTATCCAATGTGATATGCGACTCACCAGCTCGCTCATATGTCCGTCAGGTGAAAGCCCACAATGGACACTATGGATGTGACAGGTAAGTCGTTTGGTGAAGGTAATGGGAAACACTCTAGGTGCTGTCATGTTGGAATTTCAATTGCTAACCGCATGACTTTCCCCGTTTATAGCGGGCGTCTTCGCGACGACTGTTCTTTTCGTTCACGAAAGCAGGTACTCCACCACAGAGGCATATCGCCTTTCGAGGAGTTACCTATCGATATGGTTAGTAGCTTCCCAATGGACTACATGCACCTGGTGTGCTTGGGTGTAATGCGGAAGTTACTTAATCAGTGGAGATTGTGTGTGAAGAGGTTTTCTTCAGAACTAAATGACCTCATAAAAAAATGCAGCCGTTGCTTGCCGATGGAGTTTTCCCGCAAGTGTAGAACATTAGATGTTCTCGAGTATTGGAAGGCTGCTGAATTTCGTCAATTTTTGCTGTACATCGGCCCTGTTGTTTTAAAGCCATATCTTGACAATGACCGTTATATGCATTTTTTGCAGTTTTCTATTGCAGTATATATTTTTGTCATCCCTATTTTTCATAAGACCTGGTTTGATTTTGCCCGCATTTTGTTAAATAACTTTGTTTCCGATTTCGCTATATTGTACAGTGATGCGGAGATTGTATATAATATTCATTGTTTACTTCATCTACATGAAGATGTGAGCGGAAGAAATGATAAGGAATTCATCCGCAATCTATTTACATGTATTATTGGACCACCACTGTGCATGAAGTTCTGCTGGGGTGGATCCAGTGAAAAGCGGTCATTTATTGGCTGCCCCTATATACATTGTTTACTGGTAGGTCATAACGTTTTCTAAGGTTTGCAGAGGCCCTAAAGCGACATACCACCTTCAATAACTGTTCTGCCGAAGTTATTCGCAGAACAGCAATTGACTGGTTCCATGGGGCCAGAGACAGGTACGGTGGGAGAGCAAAACGCCGGGAGGCAAATGAGAAGGTAAAACTACTCCATTGAATTGATCCAGCATACTTATTCAGCTTCCGGAATGCCTCAACAGTGGTCCAAATTGCACAACGCAGTCTACTTCCGAAAACATGGTAAGTATCTCAATGTCCTTACACCAACATATTTCTTATTTTGTAGTGATATTTATTTTAATCGTTACTTTGTTATTTATAACTCTTTTCATAATGTTCCCCACGGTAACCAACATATTTCTTATTTTGTAGTGATATTTATTTTAATCCTTACTTTGTTATTTATAACTTTTTATAATGTTACCCACGGTAACCAACATATTTCTTATTTTGTAGTGATATTTATTTTAATCCTTACTTTGTTATTTATAACTCTTTTCATAATATGCCCCACGATTACCAACATATTTCTTATTTTGTAGGAACAACCACCGGATAACGCCAACCATGTGGACCAACATTGACAAGTTTATCCAACGCATGTACAGTTTTATTTATTTTTTTATAATAAACTACTTTGCAAATTTCTCCACATATCCTATTTCATGAGTGAGTGGGTACTTCGCAGGAATGGCTTGAATGAATCCAAACGTAAGCCATATTAATTGTTTAAAATTGGGCCGTTAATAGAACAATAATTATGGGTATATAAGTAGTGGCCGATTAGGATAGGGAAGGCTATGGGCGCTGGGCGTACGGTATAAAGGAAAAGGGGCTGCTAATGCGAGAAAATCGTGGGGTCCCGCTGCGCAAATTTTTCCAGTGAGGGGGCCACACCGTTCAATTTGCCCCGTCTGGCCCCGCCAGTTAGCCCCACCTGGCCCCTTTATAGCCCCCTCTGGCCCAGGGGGCCAGAGGGGTCTAGGCGGGGCTGGTGCTGGTAGGGTACTATTAATATGCGTATATTCATATATTATATTCTAATAGCCGACAGCTGTTAATTTTCCACGTGCAATTATGCAAACCGTCTTTTTATGAATTTTCTTTATGCATCTAAGATTTTCTTAGCCAGATTGTAACCAATAGGGAGTTCAAAGGCATTTGCCTTTCTCTCCCTTTATAAACTGAACTGAACTGCTAAATCTTTCAAGGTTCCTTTTGAAGCTTTCCAGTAATGGTGACATCACAACCTCTGCAGGGAGGGCATTCCATGGTCTTACCACTCTGACAGAGAATGAGAACTTACGCACATCCTGTCTGTCCTGCTGAATGCGCAGTTCACGTAACAGACAGGACACCTATGCCTTTTTCCCTCAGTCAATTGAATTGAATTGAAGATGGATGCGCAGAAGTGTTTTGGTCTGTGGGACTCGACTCTTTTTTCTGTTTTGTTTTCATAATTCCTTTATAGCGATTTAATTTTTTCCCACTGGAAATTTAAAGGTGGACAAGTAAATTTCCCTCAAATAAACAGAACTGAACAGAAAAGGGTATATTTCGCAGTGAATTAGAGTGTTTAGACTTGGAGTAGGCAATACAAGCTGTACTCAAGGAAGAATAATGCAAGTCATGGAAGACTTTCAGGCCTATTTACCGTAATTGGTTGAATAGTGAAACTATCATTAAATCAAAAAAGCGAGACAGGAGGTGGTTTTCAGCCTCAAAGACAGTTTAGGTTAGTTAGTTGAAACCTATTCGAGTTAAGTGTTTTCGGACATTATCAAACCTAGCACAGCTAAAATAACCCAGTAAATCAGTTAAGGATTAGCCTGCTCTGAACATTCCAAGTTATGCGCAACCGCTGGCTGCTCGCTGAGACCAGATGCTTTCTTCGAGCTTGTATGCACAACCAACCTATATGTTCATCCATAGAAGGTCAGAAGCGAACGCGCGAGACTGAACCTCTGAAAGTTATTCTTCAATCAACAAGTAGCTCGAACATGGAACTCGCTGCTAAGCAAGGTGATTGTAACCGAAAATACTTCTAGTCAATTCAATTCAATTCAATTCAATTTATTGAGGGAAATAGGCATGGGCCTTTGAGTACCCTATTTGTAACGTAAAATTAAGTGCGGTATACAGAGAAACCGTGTGGGTTGCCAAGGTACAAAAGGCGGTCATAAAATTTGACAAGTGGTGCACGACTCTCGAGGGTTAAGATAAATGCCTCATCGCTCAGGCTCGTTGCGGAACATAAAACTGTCAAGGTTCCTTTTAAAAGCTTTCCAGCGATGGTGACATCACAACGTCTTCAGGGAGGGCATTCCATGGTTTAACCACTCTGACAGAGAAGGAGAACTTGCGCACATCCAGTCTCGCCTGCTGGACACGCAGTTTCAATGGGTGACCTCGGAGATGGGTCGTGGTGGCAAATTCAAAGAAGTCCGAGAATTCCAGGCAACAATCCAATCCCTTCACAATGCGGAATGTCTGCAGGAGATCACCACGCATTTGCCTATAACTCAAAGGGAACAGATTAAGATTCATTAGGCGGGTGGGATATGGCAAGGAGCTTTGACTTCTAACCATTTTTGGTGGCTTTCCTCTGGACTCTTTCGAGGCAGTTCTGATCTTGAACTGTCCAGGGTTTCCAGGCGTGCATAGCATATTCCAAATGTGGCCTAATGAATGTTCCAAAGGTCTTAGCAAAAAGATCTTCATCGAAATCCAACAAGGCTCGTCTGATGGCATGCAACACCGAAATTGCCCTCTTCGCCACTTTCGAGCAGTGAGACGATGGTTTTAAGGTGGTGGTCATCAGCACACCAAGGTCCTTTTGGGTTTCCACGTCTTTTTAAGGCTTCACCGTTGAGAAAGTAACTTCTACTTTCGGCAGATCCAGACGGGTTGCCTAAGCGAAGTATTGTACACTTATCGACGTTGAACCGCAAAAGCCAATGATTCGACCACTCCTCCAACCGAGTTAGGTTGATCTGCAGTTTATCTTCGTCAGCAAGGCTCTGGATTACATTCCAGATTTTAATGTCGTCGGCAAACATTGCTGCTTTCACAGTCTATGTTACAAAAGGCACTATTATGACATTTTCACATAGTCTCCATCCTACCTACACTCCAACCCCACCAGGCTGGAGGGAGCAAGGCGAGATGTTGCTAGCAGGGATAATTACTGCCAAACAGCCTTGAAAATACTCCATGACGTATGCTCTTTCCGAAGCGATGAGCATTTAATCGGACCTTTCGGCTTAATATATGTTGCGTTTTGACTCGATAAACTTTTCAATGTTTGCAACTGTATACTGACTGTAAATAAGTAAAAATTATGGTACATTACTAGGGTTATAAAAGGCAATATCTGTAATCCAGATGTTCGTTAATGTAACGATTTAAGCGTGCATGCATGTTGTAAGGCTTAAGGTACTTTATATTGGAAAAGAGTGGTAATAAATGGCATACGCAACAGCGTCCTTAGTGGAAAAGCACATAAATGTTGACCTTCGTTTATTTGCGTTAATTGAGATTAAACCCAAATAAACTCGAACAAACTTGTTTTAACTGCCTTTATTATCGAGGCGGTTGCAGCTGGTCGAGTCACTGTAGAGTTAACTTTTTTACCTTGTTTCACGTTCGTCTTTTCGGGTTTGCTTCCAACGCGCACCATCGAGCATGAGATGACCTACAGAGGCTATATTTTGGTGGCATTATCTGGCGAATCACACATTTCCTTTAGCTGTATCGCGCACTGATCAGTCAACGAAGACTTCATCTCTAATCTTTGGATATTGCCTTATTTCTAGAATGGATCCGGAAATCAAATCAGTACCAGATTTTCGTTTTCTGATATTCGAATATGCTGCCTATGGAAAGTCTGTGATACCGCTCGACCCTTTAAGCAGGGATGAGAGGCGAATATGCAGTCATGCACGAACGTTATCATGACGTGATCTACATGTGTTGCCATCTGCGAAACCTGAAGCTGGCTAAAATGTAGTCATTCTGGCGAGCCATACAGCCACCATTTGAGTATCAAAATCCGCAAGCCGCTTGCAGTGATGCTGGAAGCACCTGTTGGTCAAACGTTCATAATCTTGTCATTATTACCCTAACATCAACAGCAAACTCATCCTTTGAAGAGCCCTTCCCCGTCAGACCATCCCAGCCCTCGCCAACAATTAGCAGATCAGGGCGCAGGAGCCCTGCAGGCAGTTCTTGCTGTTTGAAATATATTTCTTCATCGTACTGGTTGTCTAGAAATAAACATGTGGACGGAATACCTTCTTCGTACATTAGTTAGCTGGTCATTTGTTCCTTCATACACAGTCACGAGTTGGCTATAGGAACAACTTGTCCAACCGGAGTCGCATTAGGCCCTAGAAAGAGTTGAACCATGGGACTTGACTTTCCGAGAACCTTAATCTCTGGTGTTTACCATCCGTTATAATTAGTTTTACCTACCTTTTTGGAAGCCGCAGATTTTCTATTGAAGTGTTTTTAGGTTTTTCGCCAGTTGCCAGTTTAAACAGCAGTATCAGTATTGTTGACATGTAGACTCAGGTGTAATTATGATTTTGCGGTTATCGGTCTCTCTGAAGGCGCGTATGTAAGAATGGAGTCTAATGTGGGGATGAGTTTAGCATTAACGAATATACCTCCGACCCATATGGCGTTTCGCAGGTTTGGCCTCATTGTGTATAATCTAGAAGTTAACTGAACTTTTCAAAGCTGCCTCGATCGAGACTTACCTGTATCTCCTTGCTTTGTTTCCGGCAAACTTGTCTGAGATCTCTCTCCTCGTAATAGCGGAGTTTACATCCCGACAATCCTTGGCCTACTCATTTTATCTTGCTGGCTTTTGCTATCCGTCAAGTCCCGCAGCGTCTGGTTTAACCTCAAGTCCTCAGGCCACGTAACTAGGCTAAGATACAGATTCTGCCAGTACTGTCTTACAATTTTGTGCAATATATTTTCTACAAGTATATCGGTGGTTTTAGTATAAAAGAGCTTGATTATAAATAAGCTTAAATCTAATTTTGATCTATCACTTTAGTTTTATCTCCCAACAAAATGGTACTCTCAAAGTTGCCTCTGAGCCTATTGTCCCTCCATGGAGCCACCAAATTTAAACAGCTGATTCCAACCGGAACGGTTTCCAGATACAGCACTCACAAGTCTAAAAACTTTTTTCTTAAACAGTATTCCGTCACTTATCTGATAGCGCTCGTTGGCTCTGGTTGTGCTACAATGATCAGTTATGGAATATACTGCATCCTCTTCAACCCTGACATAACGTAATTCGTTCCATATTCACTCGAGTCACTTTAGTCTCCCTTTCTGGGACAAAGAACCCAGGTATCATTCTTACGCACGAGCCGAGTACAGGAGTGTAAGTCATCTCCTTTTTCCTTCTTCGAATCACACTATTTTAGCGTCTGCCGCCAAACTCAGACCAGCGGGAAATCCCTGTTATAATGACCGCCAACGGGTCTTTGGATTTTGACAATGGCGAGAAAGTGCACCCACCCACACAAGACAATTAATTGCACTGTCCATTTTGGATTCTCAGGGAAATGTTCCTGTCGTTTTTAAAATCTCAGGCAAAACAACTGGACATCCAGCTTTTAGATTTGCTTTTAAGTGTTTTGCTGCTTAGTCAAATTAAATTCCGGATTATTTGTTTTCTCTTTTAAAGCGGTTACCTTGTTAACAACTCGACCGCACTCTATTTACTTTATCAAACTGCCTCTATACTCATTGGGTGGTGAACCCAGTCGGTCGGCAGCAGACTCGCTGCCGATTAAGCTAACTTATTCTTGAACACGTAAGTAGCAGGGCTAATGTGCG
Source organism: Schistocephalus solidus (assembly GCA_017591395.1). Taxonomy (NCBI): domain Eukaryota; kingdom Metazoa; phylum Platyhelminthes; class Cestoda; order Diphyllobothriidea; family Diphyllobothriidae; genus Schistocephalus; species Schistocephalus solidus. Next base: position 12,304 of record WEDG01007922.1, read on the forward strand.
TCCTAGGTCGGCATTAAGTACTCACACACACAGCTTGCCATCGGGTTTGGGTACTGCGTCTTCCCGTACAACTTTGCCGTCGGATCGATGCAATGCATGGATCTAAACGAGTGTGGGTAACCCAGATAAGCAGGAATTTGACTTAATGCAAGATCTTTGACAATAGACGCCATTTGGTCGCCAGCTTCATAAGGTGAACTGTAAGAATAGTCGATCGAACGCTCGTAGAAAGCAAACATTTTCTTAAGTAACGAATCTCCTCTCCTGTACTATAGAACTATCCCAATGGAAGCCTCTGATACCCTCGGTTTAGCTTGTCTGATGTTACGACGGGGTCGGAGGTCGCCTCCGCGACTGAATTGACGCTGGGTCTTGCCTCAACTTCGTCTGCCAATCAAAACTGCTTGACCTAAGGTAGTCGGTGAAATAAGCATAACATAACCAAATTTTTCAAGGAGTTAATTAATCGTAAGGTTGTCGAGAAATCTATAGGGTCAATCATTACTTAAGGAAGATGTCCCAAGTGCTCGGGGCTTACCGGACGTAATGTTTCATGTATGTTACCTAAGCTGGCTGTTGCAAGGGCCAGTGGGACTACTTAAACCTAAATTCGTTTTTAGCAATGAATGGCGAAGCGTGACTGGGTATGTTCCTCGCCCATGGAATGGGGAAGGTCAAGTAATTTCAGCGCTATATGGCAGAACGTCACTACCGTTCGCTCACCAGGCAACTATGAGGCCCGTCCACGCACTCACCCCAGTTTAGGATCAACATAATTTGCTTGCTGACAGCGTGCGTCGACTTTTCTGCATAGTATATGGTTATCTTTTGCAGTGCCCATTTTATAATAACAATTGAGGTTTGCATAGGCAGCGAACACTTAAAAAGCTTGCTCGGAACCATTCATAAGGCAAAATAGTCGGCCGCCCCCTCAACTATGACGACTGTGTAGAAGCTCAGCTGCCGTCCGTCGACGGACTGGACCAAAACCGGGGTCGCCGAGTCACTTATTTCCCTCCTCGATCACACCAGGATAAATATAGGCGCATGCGCAGAAGCTAACTGGTAATGAATGGTGCGCCTTGGTCCTAAAAGGTCTCCACTTTAGAGCACAGTGCCGCCGAATGTTATAGTCAATAAGACAGACCGGAACTCCGTTTGCAGGGAATTACCCTTAAACTAGAACGAGTTCGACAAGTTTTGCCTGCTTCGGAATAAATCAATGTAACGACTCGGTGTGGGAGGTTCTGGAAGTCCTCGCTGGGCAAATTCGGCGTCCGACAACAGCTCTCCCGCTAGCCTGTAGCCGTCAAGACCTGTGCCGCTACTTAACACCTCAATATGCTCTGTCCTGTGTAAAAGAATTCCACGAAAAAAATGATCCGCTTGCTCATAAGGGTTAAGTCGTTTTTAGCTGACCTAGCACCAGAAGCCACGAAATATCCAAATTTCGCAAACACAGGGTATTCGTTTAATCGATATAGTCGCAGGTCAGCAAAAAAATATTTTATGAAAATAATTCATCATATAATAAATATGATGGTAACTGTAAGGTTCTAATCTTTGCTCATAGCTGAGTTGAGTTTCATCCATAAGAGGGAGGTGTGGAGCTTCTCTTCAGCATCGCAGGGGGCGTCAGTATTCCATACTAAAATCTTGCTAACGTGTATGACGTTACAAACCGGGGCCAGTTCCTCGTCAAGGAGGTGCTCCTCGCAGGACATAACATAAGCTCCGACGTCGTTTGGAAGGATAACCTCGTTCCCAAAGAGCTTACGACCTCTAAAGTTTGCTACAAACGCACCGTCGGGACTGAAAATGACGAAAAGAAGTATAATTTTTGGGAGACGGTACCTTTTGGCATAAAATGACAACAGCAGAAACGTTTAAATAACTATCTGCATTAGTCAGGAAGGTAGACTTGGTGAGCAATTTACGTGGCATTTCGAAGGCCCCGACTGCAGCACCGCAACATAGTAGGTTTTGCAGTCTAGACCAACATCTAAAGTAAAAACTGAGCAGTAGATAACCGAACCTCTATAATACAGAAGTATCTCCACCACGGGTTTTCGGCACGCGCTGTGGCGTCCGGATATACCACTGAACCGTATGATAGTCATAGAAGCTGTTCAATTTGCAGAGGAAAAAACTGGGTTATGTACGCTGCAACGTAAGGGTTATCTTCACCGAAGAGCAAACTTGACGTTGACGACCCTAATGGACGTGATGTCCAAATCGATCCGAGTGCTTAGGCTAAAACTTAAATTGTGCTCTGATGCCCGTTTTCACTAAGGCCTGTGCTGGTGCAGTTACTAGCGTCACAGATGTTATAGTAAAGGGCCTGACGCTGGATTTTTCATGAACTCGGGAATGCTTCCCGGTAGGTCCTGGTATGTGGTCTTATCTTAGGGGGGATTACAACCCATAACAGGGAGGTGTGAAGCCTATACGGGGATAGTACTCGCTCACTTCACAGTAGGGAACCGTTGTGCCAATGCCCACCAAGTCACCCGAGCTAGACCGCTTGGTTATCGCACGTAACTATTTTCGATGCCCTAGGATACATCTGGTCAACAGGTAATTCAATGGATAAATAGGGTCTAAGCTGAACTGTCTCCATTCTTGTATAGGTACATTGGACTAATTCAACGTTAGTCTTCCAAGCAGCGAGGATGGCTGAGCATAGATTTGTGAAGGCACGGCTACGTGCCTATGGAAGCAGATGCAAATTTAAATCATGCCCCTGATTTACATGTCAATTTCGAAGCGCGCACGCCACGTCAATCAAGTAGGCTTTATCGTCACACATGAAACGCCATTCCAGAGCGAATACACCAGAACTCCATTCATCAGCGAATCATATCTGTTTTTAAATCACGTAATGCATGTCAGATCCTCTTCGCAATTAGAGTAAGGGCCATCAAGTAACTAAAACGAAAGGACGAAGTTGTAACAGTTTCAGCAGACAAATAAGGGGCAACCGTTGACTTGGACAGGACAGAATATGCAGCAGAGGCTTGGGAGCTGCTAAAGGTTAGGTATTAACAAAGACATGAACTTGGTAATCGCGACAACCCTGGTAGGTGAAATTAACATGTGTGAATCTGGTGGGAAGCCGACATACACCTGAGAACAATCCAATGCAAATGAAATCACGAGAGACCGTTTTAACGTTTTTATAGTTTTCTAAAAATATACAAGCCAAGGGTTTCTCTTCCACAAATTGCTGTGTTCAAAAACACCCAGCCATGGACTGGTCCGCAAAACATTTAAGGAAGTTTACGGAGGGTCCAGAAAGAGAGGCATTATTCAGAATGCAATTACCGGAAATGGCAAGAGGTATCACACTTGCACTCAGCAAAATAGCGATATCAATTGAGGTCTTTTCTCGGTTCAACACAAAAAACGTCCATGGAGGTCGTCATTGCCCACATCAGAAAAAAATTACAAAGAAACGCTAAAAAGACTACTTACTAAATATGCATTTCAAAATTAGTAATATAGATTAAGAATAAATCTAAGAACCCTCAGTGGGATCCAGTGATGTCACTCAGGCGAATTCGCAGGACTGAAAATCAGTAAGAACAAAGGAAAAGTTGAATGACTATCTCGGGCTTAATGGATGTAATCAGCCAGCCGTACCCCGGCCGAAAAAACCTGCAATTTCAACTGAGGTAGGTCAATCGTGAGAAAGAATACAGTTTTGCGATGCAAAGTGGGAGCCAGAAATAACAGACTACCTCGGGGAGGAAAATGCTTCAGGTAGCTGGACGGTGCTGCCGTCCGCGTTAATGCTGCAAGGTAATGAACTAACAGCAACCGAACCAGGCATTGCGCTGGACCTTGTACTGCCCGAGTGCGCCTGTGAATTTCAACAGATAAATCCCAGTCTCGATAGATGATTTCGCTCTTTCTTCGCTTGAAGAGTTCTATTAAAGTTTGATCAGATTACTGCAAGAAAAAAACAACGGTATAAATCATTCAAAAGTGGGTGGAAGTTATGGATAAAGAGGCGGGTTACTATACCGAATAAAATTAAAATGTAAGGGGGCACCAGTTCCCTGCACTGATGCACAACGGTTTGTGTCTCCCAAAACTAGGAGTGTTACAGGCTACTAATGTGGCTGGTAAAATTTTCAAAAGAGACAACAGTCAAACTGGAAGAATGCAACAAAAAACGGAAGTTAAACGGCTCGCATCCATCAAAATAGCTTAAGCTTCGATCTGAGTGGCCGTTCCAGGATCTCACACCCTTTCAGTGCTGTTGTCCGTAAGATGGATTATGAACACCGCTGTCACTGAAGGGAAGCGCGGAGCCAGCACAGCAAGTTTTGAAATCCACAGACTCGGGAATTGGGTGCGCAGGACATTCACATGAAAGCACCAGATCGGAGGTACTTCATGATGGATAAAGCAAACTACGCGATTCGCAGAGTTCACCAGAGAAATCGGACGGCACGCTCGGTTTTTAATGCTAAATTAAGCCCCTTGTTTTATAGGGGTGTCCCGAGGCATAACGGTCAAGCCAAGACCGCTGCTGAGCGGAAGTTGCCGTAACCCATGTTTGCGGCGGTAGATAATTTAAATATTCGTTGTCTGAGTTGGATAGGAAAAGCAGCGGACTGGTCAGCAATAGTTCGCAGGTTGGTAGGGGGTAATTAATGTCAGGCGGGGGGTCATATTTCAAGAATGAACTACAGAAAGAAAGGGTCAAGCCGACAGAAGGGTGTCCATGACGGCGGGCGGCTAGGAGACAACAAAAGTTGGATGATCAGGTTATGCGTGTAGTTGCCATTGCTTGGAATCACGTAATTTTCGATATTGAAATGTTCACTCGATAAGCCAATTCTCTGAATGGTAGGTAAAAAGTGCACATTTGCGAACGCGCAAGTTATAGACCTCTTGAAAGAAAAGATTAACCGTGTGTCAAAGTCGCAGTGAAGACGTAGCAGAAACAAACCATCGACAGACACATTTACGGGTATGGTCGCCAACAATGATACTGTCTCAACCTTTTTTCCAGTATATGTAATCCCTTACGGTGACTGGTAGACGACAGACCATGTTTACTATCATGACATTTGAGAAATAGACGGGATCACTGGAACAAGCACTTTATTTGTCTGACGCTTCTTACTCGTGCTCAAACCTAATATCAGAGACGGCTTCCTGTTGATAGAAGGAAATACGAATTTGGCCGTCCATGTGGAACGTCTGCGCAAGTTGAACAGCATTTGGGAACAGACTCCATCTCGTTTTCCGAGGTGGAGGCTTTACTAACCCTTCCCTCATGATCACAGTATTTTCCGCGGCACCCTAGTCGAATTAGCTAGCCCGGTGTATCAGTCGAAATATGCACAACAGTCTGGACCCTCATGCCATCCTCCAGTGCCTATGGAAAGTTTCCGGTGGACTCTGTTTTCGAGATTGATGTTAGAGCTTGTTTATCTCAACGACGTACCGTCGTGTTTTAGGATGTAGGCTATTAAACATTCTGAAACTTTTTGTTAGCAGATGAAAATCCGAGTCTACAGCTGATTTACGCAATTCGGAATCCACGTGTTTAGACCTTGAAAATAAATGTGCCGTAAGATCGATGCTGACGCTACCAGCGGAGCTGACAGCAGTGCTGAACGATTTAACAACGACTACATTTAATTACTGAAGAACATACAGCACTACTATCTAGCGCCTTGTCAGCACAGGTGTACGAAACGGCAGATTCAAATAGTCTGCATGCGAAAATGCGCAAAAAGCAGTCACCGCCTAAAACTGATGAAGTAGCACACAGGAAACACGAAGATTCGGGGTTACCTAGCTTCATCACGATCGCTGCTAGTTTATAGAGAGGTGCTAGCACTTTGCTATTGAGGGGAGGTGATCAAGCCAGGTGGGTACACATGATTAAAGATAAAGGTCGCAAGGGTAACGTGGGAAGAAAACGAAAACCGATACTTTCATATTAACTAGGTTAAAGGTCCCAACAAAAGCAAATCTGCTGGACAGTATGCGTACAGATGGAATCTATTATAATCAGCTGAATTAAATAGCAATGCTAGCTAGTGTGACCACTGTATAGCCTGTCACCACAGGACACTAGTCTTACGTAAGATGCTGTGAGAAAAATCGAAGAGGTTGAATAAGTATCATCTAACTAACCACACTTTCCATTACTTTTAGACAGGTTAAGAGTTCGTTTTTTTTTCTTTATGGCTAGTTTTGTATCAGATAAAGGGTCAACAAACAATTCCAAGCGCTCAAGCATAAAAAGCCCAAACCTATCGCTACAAAAGACGATGTGAGGTAAATTTCCCTAACTGAAAACCATGCTTTCGGGTTGCATATGTCATCTACCCGGGATCAAAGTGTTTACTAGCAAAGCAATTATTCCTTTGCACAAAGGAAACCTCAAAAACCAACGTAACTCATTACATTGCACAAATGTCCTGACTCTGGATGGAGCTGCGGTTACATCCCACCCTTCTTATGTAAGGCACAAAGAGTTGCACACAAACACCTCAAGTAAACCAGGCAACATCTGAACTCAAATATTAAATATCGGTTTTGGACAAACATAAGATGAGTACATGGGCTCCGATGATCGGCTAATGGTCACAATATTGCTCAAATTTTGTTTTGTCCGCCCAAATTTCAGTCTAGCAAACGTTTGTACGTACGTCCCAATTTTTATGCCTAGATCTTTATGCCGTTGTCTAGATCTGGTAACCGATACTTTCTTTTCGTTTTTCATGTACGATATGGGTGATATCAGCTACAATTAAGTCGATCTAGCTGGGGATTAAAGCTTTAAATTAAATGACAGCAAACACTGCCGACTGGATGTTCATATGTTTTGCTGAAAGTCCCAAAACTCTAAAATGAGCTTGCAGATTGAAGGAAAACTCGTGCAAGAGAACGAAGATAGGCAAAAGAGGTTAGCAATGCTAGAATTTAAAAAGGCAAGGTGTAAAACGACAAAAGTGCCAAAAATATTCAAACGTGTAAAAAAACTTAACTTACGGACGCGGATAGATATGACGACCGAATAGCAGTAACGCAGTCTCCGATTTTTACAGAAGACGACCAACGTGAGCTACAAACCACACTCAGCTATTTATGGATGTTCTAACGAGCTCTTAGGTGTAACTGAATAAACTAGGCTGTAGCAAGATGGAATGGGGAAACCACAATAGGAGTACGAAGTCAAAAACAACTCTGATAGGTACCTTGGGGCCTTCAAATGACAATTTAGCTGGATTAAAGATCAAATTCAAATGAAAACTGTGGTCTAATAACACTATTGCAGCACTTGCAACTCCGGTTTAGAGGCTTATTCCGTTGATCAATGAGTTTCATGGACATTGGTTTCATCGGTCAGAACACTGGGCGTGTAGTGTAGACGAGGGTCGAAACTGCTAAGAACCGAGGTGTACAAAATAAATTAATGCTAAATGGAAAATTGTGTCTAAACTACAAACGACAAAAGGACGGCAAAAATGTCAGAGGATTGTTCGAATTCAGACTCACGAAAAACGCAGCTTCT